>AWWV01008009.1:0-55751 GCA_001974805.1 Corchorus capsularis
TTTTCACCCTTTTAATTTTAAAAAATTGTAGACTTTTTGGTAGTTATGGACCCATTCCAATTATAATATAAACTAATAAAAATATTATTATCATGTTTAAAAGTTAAAATAAGTTGACTAATCATTAACTATTCATCATATTTTTAACTAATTAAGTTAAAAATTTATTTAAAATTTAATTATTGTCATTGATTTTTTTTTTCTATTTTTGGAGTGTGTATTGGTAGTTTAAATCTGGGTCCAAGTCAAATGACTCGACAATTTTCTCGGGTCATTCGGCTTTCGACTTATTTGGGTTCAAGTCTACTGGGAATCGGGTCAGGCGGGTTCGGATTTCGGCTTCGGGTCAATCGGGTTTTAGATTTTTCCAAGTATAGGACTTGGGTCAATTGGGTCAGCCTTGAATTTTTTAATGTTTAATTCTTAAATTTATTTAATATATTTATTATTCGATTTATTTTACAATCCACTACTGGTGAAGTTTAGCAAACTGCATATACGAAATTAAAGAGTTGACATATGTCCCTTTATATATTAATTTGGAATATTAAATTCATAATTAACTAGATATTTTACCCGCATTCGCGTCGGGGTTTTTCAGTTTATGATTAGGTAATCACAATTAAGTTAAATAAGAGGAAATATTGTTAGAAATATAATGTTTATTCAAATAATTATTTACTGGGTTAAAGGAAATGTAGTTTTACTTTGATTATAATTCAATGTTCTAAATATTATTTATAAATATTATTTTTGGAATTTTAAATATATAATAATATATATTGGTTTTCTCTCAACCAATCAACGTTGTACAAATGTCAGCATGAGAAAAGTCAAATGCTGAGTAGATAGACGTTTGGGGATAACTTTAATAGTAGGGTATAGATTATGAAGTGGGGTATGTGTTCAAATAAATATAGATTATATAATACCTAAATTTATGTTCTTTCATTACATCAATCAAAATTATAAATTAATTAATAATATTAAGTATCCACAAAAATGAAAATAGAATTACAACCCTTGCCGGTGAGATTATCAGTACGGTAGTAAAACCTAGTAGAAAAAATTGTTAAGAAATTACTAATTAATTATTATTATTTATTAATTATATAAAAAATTAAATTACTAATTAAATTTATCATAAATTATTCATATAACCGATTTAGTATTTATTCATATAATTATTGTTCACATAATGAAGTTTAGCAGATTTAATCATAATAGGTAAAATTATAACAATAATATAAATTTCATTAAATAAAAATGACATTTTAAAATGGTTAAAATTATAACAATATGGATTTTATTGAATAAAATATAATTTTATTTTATAATATTCTTAGGTCATTCGGATTAACTTCTTTTGTCATTTGGTTACGGGTTTATTGTGTCTGTATAGGACAAGTTCGGGTTGTTTACTTTTTTTGTCAAGTTTGACCGGATTGAGCGGGTTATCGGATTTGACTCATATTTTGACAACTCTACTTATAATTAATTTCAATTATTATTTTAATTATCATTTAATTTAAACACGATGGACAATGGTAATCAAATAACAATCTTCTGGAATTGAATTTCTGAACCCAGGATTCGAAAACAATGTTATTGACAGGCTGGCAGCCTTCATCAATCGAAGCTCCACATAAATGAGAAAAGAAAAATGGTGCTTGTTGACATGTTTTCTTGAGAAAAAAGAAAATAATGCGGGTTTTGCCCCATTTTACTTGAAGTCACAGCAGTCCAAGTATGTGAGCTTCTCCAAACCACAATTTCTAAATATTTAGGCCATTGGGAAAGAAACAAGACTGAAGGTGAAAGGCTCACAATTGCTGAGTACTTTAAAGCAAAAACAGCCATGGAGACAAAAGAAATTGTGAATTCTCACCCCAAAAAAAGCTCCTGCTAAATATCGTCAAAACTAAAGTCTGCGTGATGCCAATGTGGCCTTCTTGATTTTTGGTACATAAGCAAACTGGCTAAAATCCACGGCAGCAGATGACCTTCAATGGATAACAACCATGTTATATATCATCTGTAACTTATGAATGCTAGAAGAATAGCCCTTATGAAACCAGGATAATAGAAGAATTCCTTGTTATTTGGGCTACTCAATATATAATTGGAGTGAACTCTTGGAAGTATTTTTTTTTCTAATATATTCTACATATTATTTTTGTAACCACGTGAAATTACTAAATGCTCCTTCTAACTTTTAATCTGTTGCGACCTTATCGCCCCGTTTTAGTCTTTTTTCACATGGCTAATTACTAAACAAATCCTACTAATCCTAAGAGGGTTGTTTACAATTCATTGGCTTTGTATGTAAGTTTAGAATTAGAATGCAATTAATAGTTTTCTCACCATTTTTCCCCTTGCATTAATGTTTTAGACTTAAGTTCCCGGTTTTAATGTTTTCTCTTGTCATTATTGTGCATTCATGATGACAGACCCTTCGTATTCCGGAAGAAACTTGTGAATGTTGTGCACAAGCAAAGATCACTAAACCATCTTTTAAATCTATTTTTAGAACTACTTCTTTGTTAGAATTAGTACATACAGATTTATGTGATAATAATGACAATCTTACTAGAGGTGGAAAACGTTATTTCATTACATTCATTGATGATTTCTCTAAATTTACTTATGTTTATTTGCTTAATACTAAAGATGAAGCATTTAGTAAGTTTAAAGTTTTTAAGGAAGAAATAGAAAACTTGACTAATAAAAGATTAAAAGAGTTAGATCCGACAGAGGTGGAGAATTCTTTCCTAAAGACTTTATTGCTTTTTGTGAACAACATGGTATTGTTAGAGAAGTTTCAGCCCCTAATACTCCTCCTCAAAATGGTGTAGCTGAAAGAAAAAATAGAACTTTGCTTGAAATGGTAAGTGCTATGAGTATTCATTCTAAATTGCCTATTGGTTTTTAGGGTGAAGCATTATATACTGCTTGTTATATTTCTAATAGAATTGTGCATAAAAGTTTGAATAAATCACCTTATGAATTGTTGAAAGGAAGGAAGCCTAATATTGATTACTTTAGAATTTGGGGTTGTATTGCTTATATTTTGGATGCTACTCATAAAAGACCAAAATTAGGTAGCAAGGCTACAAAATCTATCTTTCTTGGTTATGCTATGCATAGTAAAGCATGTAGATTTCTTAATTTAAAGACTAATAGTGTCTTTGAGGCTGCACATGCTATTTATTTTGAGCATTTAACTATTAAAGATGTTGATGCTTTGGAAATGGAAAAAGAATTATCAAATGAGTTAGAGTATGCATCTAATGATTTGCATGATTTTTCTCATATGGATATAGATGCATCATTACATGATTCTGAACATGTGAATAATAATCTTGACTTCTCTTCTCATGAAAATGAACCTACTCAAATGGAGTTGAGAAGGAGTAAAAGAAAAAGAGTAGAAAAAGATTTTGGTCCTGATATGATTACTTACATGATAGAAGAGGATCCTAAATCTTTTCATGAAGCTATATCTATGCATGATGCACATTTGTGGAAACAAGCAATGGATGATGAGATTAAGTCTATACATATTAACAATACGTGGTCTTTAGTTGATCTTCCTCCTAACACTAAACCTATTGGCTGCAAATGGGTTTTGAGAAAGAAACTCAAACCTGATGGTAGTATTGATAAATACAAAGCAAGGTTGGTGGCCAAAGGTTATAGTCAAAAGGAAGGATTGGACTGCTTTGAAACATTTTCTCCTATTACTAAATTTACATCTATTAGAGTTATGTTTGCTATTGCTTCAATCTACAAACTTGTAGTACATCAAATGGATGTAAAAACCGCTTTCCCCAATGGTGACTTGGATGAGGAAATCTATATTGATCAACCGGAAGGGTATATAGTACAAGGACAAGAATCCAAGGTATGTAAACTAAACAAATCTCTTTATGGTCTTAAACAAGCACCTAGACAATGGTATAAAAAGTTTAAGAAAGAGATAAAGAAATTTGGTTTTAAGAGTAGTAAAGTTGAAAGTTGTGTTTTCACTAAAGTTACCAAAGATTTCAAGGTTTAGATTACTCTTTATGTTGATGACTTGTTGATTTTTTTGGTACTAACATAGATTGCATAAATGAGACTAAGAGTTACTTGACTAAGGCTTTTGATATTAAAGACTTAGGTCCTGTTGATGTGATTTTAGGTGTTAAAGTGATTAAAAGAGATGGTAAATACATTCTTACACAATCTCATTACATTGAGAAGTTGTTAAGAAAGTTTAGTCATTTTGATTGTAAACCCAGTAAAACACCTATTGATCCATATCATAAGTTGGTTCCTAATCAAGGAGAACCTGTAAATCAAAAGGAGTATGCTAAGATCATTGGAAATTTAATTTATGCTATGAATTACACTAGGCCTGACATTGCATGTGTTGTTGGTATATTGAGTAGATATACTAGTAATCCTAGTGTTGAACATTGGAATGAAGTTAGTAGATTATTGAGATATTTGAAACATACTTTACATTATGCTTTGCATTACAATTGTGATACTTCTATTCTAGAATGCTATAGTGATGCAAATTGGGCTTCAGATAAATTGAATTCCAAGTCCACAAGTGGTTGGTTATTTACTTTGGGTGGTGCTATTGTTTCTTGGTCATCAAAGAAACAATCTTGTGTGGCTTTATCCTCTATGGAATTTGAATATATTGCATTGTCATAAGCCACCAAGGATCTAATGTGGTTTAAAAGGTTTCTTAGATGCATTACTTTTATTGAGAAAACCAAAGGACCAATTACTTTATATATTGTGACAACCAAGCAACAATCTACAACACTAAAAATGAAAAGTTGTCAAATAACAGCAAGCATATTGCTATGAGATATAATCATGTGAGAAGTGTTGTGAAGAAAGGTAAGGTGAACCTTGAGTACTTGCCTACAAGTCAAATGTTGGCAGACCCTCTTACAAAGCCCTTGTCTGGTGATAAAATTGCCAAATCTATGAGAGGTATGGGACTCTTACCAGTTAATGAAAATAATCTTGATTGAATCACACTCTATCATATTGATGTCAATTGAAAGATTCTACTCTTTAAAATTAAAGAGTAATCTTGTCTTTTGAAAATCATGTGCTTGAGAGTTCAAAAGCAATTCAATCTTGTATTATAGTAGGAATGTATACATGAGATGTAATACCATTCCCAATGCATCATACTTGGAATAGTGGGGGTAATAATTATTAAAAATGAGACTATTCCTATAAAGTCCCATATCTAGATGCATTGTCAAATCCGCAACATAAAAGGTTGGACTTATGTCCTTAATAGACTTATAGCTTTCAAAGTGGGGTGAAAAATGTGGTTGTGGACACCCTTGATAAGTCTACCTATGCAAGTAGAGAAGTGAGAGGCCGCTTCTTAAGGATTTTCCGGTAAAATCCTAGAGTACTTGCTAAATACAAGATAAGTGAAGGCCCATATAAAATTGCGCTGTCTTTGTGGAACACACGAACCGCATGTATAGTGTGAATATAATTTCTTGTGTCTTATATTCAATCTAAAGGTTCAAGCCATGGCCACCTTTAGACATACACTATTACATATATGCAACTTGCATAGTTTTTCTTTGCATTTTTGCATTATTTTGCATTCATTGCATTATCAGGAAATAAGTGGGGGATTGTTGTATATTAGTTATATATATTTCCTAATAATAATTATTTGATAATTGAAGTTATTTTTTGAATAACTGTCAGACTCAAAATCTGTAGAAACATGAAAAGGTGTATTTCCATGAAACATAAAAAGGTGTCTTTTTATGAGAGGTTGCATCTTTAATTGGAGATGTGTCTATTCATTCAAAGGCTGTTTAACACACCTCTGTAACACACCTCTTGAGATCTATAAATACACCTTAATTCATTGGAATTAAACACAACAAAAATCAGAATTATTCTTACATCTCTCACTCTCACAAGATTCATTCTTCCTCATTATTTTTGGATCGGGTTCAAGTGTGTTCAAGAGAAGTTTAGAAGTGCAATCTTTATTTCTCTCTTTTAATGGGCATTGTATCATGGGGATAACGTTTCCAAGAGTCCATTTGCACCATAGTAGGGAAACTATTATATCCTTAAAAAAGCTTCCTAGAAGTGCATTGCCTATTGCCTTCATTTCTTCTTCTTCTCCACATTATTTTTCATTTTGGTTGCATCAGTTGATCTCCTATACAACAACAAGACTGAAGGTAAGAGACTCACAATTGCTGAGTACTTTAAAGCAGAAACAACCATGGAGACAAAAGAAATTGTGAATTTTCACCCCAAAAAAGCTCCTGCTAAATATTGCCAAAACTAAAGTCTGCGTGATGTCAATGTGGCCTTCTTGATTTTTGGTACATAAGCAAACTGGCTAAAATCCACGGTAGCAGATGACCTTCAATGGATAACAACCATGTTATTATCTGTAACTTATGAATGCTAGACGCATAGTTATTAAACCTGGCCCGACCGGCAGTCGGACCGTCCTACGCAGTGACCTGGAACTGGAACCGGGCCGATTAACAATTGAACTGGTTACGGAATTAACCCGTTGAAAACCGGTGTGACCCGTTGAAACCCGGTGACCCGGCCGGGTTTTAAGTGACCCGATGGATTAATATATTTCATTAAAATTTGTATTTAAATCCATTTTTTTTTCAATTTTAAATATATATATTAAGAGCAATATTGTAAATTACATAATAAACCTTAAAGAAATAAAAAAAATAACAAAATTTAAGAAGTACTAAATTATTAATGACACTTTTTACATCTATCCTACTTTATTTATTTAAATTAACATGGCTCATAGTTGGATAATTGATGACTTATGGAAATAAGTTCATTTATTATAGTTTTATATGCTAAAATATATTTATTTCCATTTATATAATAATATTATAAATTAGATTTAATAATTTTAGTAATAGAAATAATAAATATAAAATTTATAAAATACTTTAAAAATATTACTTATTAACCCGTATTGACTTGAATGACCCAACGGTTAAATCGTTTGACCCATGACCCGGAGTCTCGAGCGAGTCACTCTTCAGACCGGGTTTAATAACTATGGCTATGGCTAGAAGAATAGCCCTTATGAAACCAGGATTATAGAAGAATTCCTTGTTATTTGGGCTACTCAATATAATTGGAGTGTACTCTCGGAAGTATTTTTTTTTTCTAATACTATATTATTCACTTTAACGTGAAGCTTTTGATTAAGACATGTTATATACTATACTGTTTTAATCCAGTTGTAAACAATAAGAATTGGGAAACTGGTTTCATTTGGTTTGTTCCAAAATACCAACAACCTTATCCTTTTGATCAATTAGTAAATGATTTGATCGTTGACCCTCTTTTCTTTTCAGATTTTATATGTGAATTGTTTTAGAAAAATGGAATTCTCAGCTCTGCTCTGTCAAATTCTGTTAATAAAATGTTACTCAATATGGTAAGGCCACAGCCCTCAATTATAAATAATGAATACCCATTGGGATAGGTGGGAGGAGTTTGATAATATCTTGTAAGTAAGGTCTCGGACTTGAGTCTTATGAATTAAGAAAATTGACATCGAGTCGAGAAAGTTCTCATCTGTCTAGAGTCTGATATGCATCAACTCTAACTTAGTTGGAGTTTAATGTGATTGATTGTCAGTTCTAGATTGTACCCAAAAAAAAGGAAGAGAAATAAAAAGAAAAAAGTAAACGCTACGCCTTTGAAAGGATATTAAAATTTAAAACTTCCAAGATTTGGGGGATTCTATATTTGAGAACTAGGTGATCAGAATTCAGAAATGATGAGATTACTGAAATGAGCCTCGTTCTCTTCTTTTGTTTTCTCTGCAAGGAGTGGACCCAAATTTCAGTTTGCTTAAATTGGTTAAGTTTTAGTACTTTGCTTGTAGTATTACGGGCTAAATTATGTGAATGTGAAATTAATGTCACTACATTCGTTAATTTCTATTGAAAACTTTAACTTCCTTTGGGCCCCTTTATCCACCAATAGCGAGCACATAATAGAGAAAGGAACCACCAAAATTGGCAGTTCACGGCTGCCTCTCGTCTGCCCCTTCGCATTAATCACGTTATCATGCAAGTTGCAACACATTGATGATACTACAAAACAAAACATCCCATGAACAAAATATGTTGTAACATGTAACCCTAACCCCATTTTGATCATAAAACTATATACAAATGTAGGACAATGGTAATCGAATAACAATCTTCTGGAATTGATTTCTCAACCCAGGATTCAAGAACAATAACAATTACAAAACCAATGTTATTGGCAGCATTCATCAATCGAAGCTCCACATAAATGACAAGAAAAATGGTGTTTGTTGACATGTTTTCTTGAGAAAAATAAGAATGCGGGTTCTGGCCCAGTTCACTTGAAGTCTTGGGCAGTCCAAGTATATAAGGCCATTGGGAAAGAAACAAGACTGAAGGTAAGAGTCTCACAATTTCTGCTGAGGAATGTACTTTAAAGCAGAAACAGCCATGGAGACAAGAAAATGTGAATTCTCACCCCCAAAGAAGCTCCCCCCGCTAAATATCAACAAAACTCAAAGTCTGCGTGATGCCAACACGGCCTTCTTGTTCTTTGGTACATAAGCAAACTGACTAAAATCCACAGCAGCTGATGACCTTCAATGGATAACAACCATGTTATAACCTGTAACTTAGTATGAATGCTAGAAGAATAGCCCTTAAGTGCAATTAATAACAGGATAGAGCTCAAGTCTATTTACCGATTGGTACATGTGTTCTGAGCATCTTTCAAAGGGGCTCGAAGACCGCTAGCACGAGAACCAGGTGATGAAAATCTAAATGATGATATTACCGAAACAAATCTTTCCATTGATTTCTCTGCTATGTCAGAGTACTGGCCTAAATGTGAAATGTTAGATCCAAATTTTGCCTCCCCTGCTTTTGTCTCCTTTACCGTTTCAAGATTAGAATGACCTACATAAATATACAGAACAGGTAAAAGCGCTAATCTTTTGTGCTAAAATGGGACTATGACAGCAATATATGTCAGATGAATGCTCAGTATCCTTACTTCTGCATTGATGGCTAATTATTGATTTGTACACAACTTTACCTTACTAACTCATGCACTGTAGTTATGGATGGAATTCCTAGTAACCATTCTAGAGTCAGAGCTAAACGGATAAAATGGAAGAGTGAATGCACATGGACACTATGACTTGACCAATATATCTTCAGTATTCTTTGGCATTATTCTTTCAGCAAGCATTATGAATCTTTTGTTTTCAACCACTTAACCACACTGGCATAATAGATAATCTTCCAAAGCAAACACAATGAGAAATGAAATGACACATAAAAATCAGACTGAAAACTGAGAGTGCGATGGGAGGGGGGTTGATGAATGAATGATATTAGATAAAAGGAGCACCAAATTCAGCGAGATTCCAGCACACTAATCTTTTTCCATGTGTCAGATTGAATGTGACAAAAACACCACCACATTAACCGGAAAACCAAATTTCAAACATGTGGGTCATTAAGAACCATTGTAATTAATGCTTACCATCATCATCATGGGATGAATCCATGTAGATTTGCTTGGGATTCACATTTTCCTGAAAAAACTGAATAACATAAGCCGGATAATAGAAGTATGCATTATGAAACCAGAAAGGAGGGGGTGAAAGCACTGACCATTTCACAGCATTCAATTGAGTTCTTCCTTTTTAAAGTTGTTTTATTAATGTAGGTATTCCTATTATCAGGCAAGCCATTGGGAATACTGCCCTTGCTACAAAATTTTCCATGTCTATCTTCCAGACCATTCTCATTAACTTGCTTAGTCGCAAAGTAACGACTCTTTACAGTGACCTTTTTGCTCTCTGTTCTTGTTTTGCTTTTCGCTGCATCTAGGATGACACTACAATCATGCTCCTTATGCAAAACTGGAGAAGGTCTATGTATTGACCGGCTGGACTCTAGCAGGAAAGCATGGTCCGGGCTTCTCTCATCATCTTCCATTGCTACTATATTCAGGAACGAACAAAGTAAATTTTAACTCATTATATAATTTTTAAATCTGTCAAGCATATATCCTTACCATGGCTAGGAGATTCGGAATACCCAGGAAGCTTGGAAATAGAACCGTTTTCTCCCTGCAGGAATTGAACGCATTAGAAACTTGACAACTATTGAAAAGAATAGATTATGTTCTAACAATCACCAGCTCACTCACAGAGTTGTCGGTATTCTCGGAGTCAGGTGAGGACAACAATGAGGTATCAATTACACAAGAAGCACCCTCCACAATATTGTGTTTGTCAGGACTGATAGATGAATTAGTACCAGCACTTGAATGGTTTGGTGATACTCGAGGGGCCTTGAAGTTTCTTTTAGCTTCAAGAGATGCAAAGCCTTTAGGCGTTAAGGAACAACACTATATAGATAAATAGGATAAAGAAAGAAAGAAAGAAAGAAAGAAGAAAAAAAAAAAAAAGTGAGTCCACCACCTTGATGAAATAAATGGGCAAAAATGCAATTAGGTATAACTATTAAGACATTACTTTATATATGTGTTATGCCTTTGGGGCAGTCATACACCTATAACAATAATATTAGATTCTCCCGCGTATTTGTCCCAAGCTCTCAGTGCTATCTAGCCATCTGCAACATCCTTTTTCGTCATAATGACACTTATTTTTCCGTAGACCCATTTAAAGTGCAAAATTAACAAGATCACTTAATGATTATTGAATATTCTTATTCTATGTGAATAATGTAATTCTTTTCATAAAACATGCCATAAATCAAAGCTAAGAGAGAAGCACAGTGGATACAGAAATAGTTAGTCAAGAGATTCTTCTGCACCGGCAAATCTAGCTTTTTCCTTTCACTCTCAGGTTTAAGACTTTTGAGGTGTAAATTTCCATCAAGCACCAGCTGAGAACTATTGTTCAGACCCTGTTAAAGAAGACCAAAGATCCAAAGATAAAAGCTATTAGTGGAAATATTGAGAGAAAATATAGAATGTAAGAGTGGATAGAACAATTACCTCAAATGGCATCTGTGTAAATGGATCAAGATCACCTCTTGCTATGCCTTGAGCTATTTGTTGTGGTATCGGTGTATTCCAAATTAAGGCTTATCAATTTTTTCTCAACAAAGGCAGCAATTAACAAAATTTTGAGAAATACGACAATTTGTCAAGGATATGGGCCTAAAAAGTCCAAATCATCACCAGTGTTGTCGGATATGTCAGATAAATGTACAATGTCTTCAATGATAGGATCATAAACCCGTTGGTGCTGAAAAGTTAATATTGCTTTCTTGAATGATTCTTCATATAGAGGAGGAACTGAAACAGAGCTGTACCTAAGGTGCTTAATCACCTGGAAAAGAAATTATCATCACTAGGAGCACAACAGAAATTATTCAAACCATTGACAGAGAGATGAAGCATCAAGTATAATCAGAAGAGAAGATATCCATGAAGTACTTAAGATACCACAAGCCTTAAACATCATCTATCTTAACAGTAGCAGTTAATCTCGTTCAAAATATTCAATCTATTGAGAGCATTTATCATCTATCCATGAAGTACTTAAAGATACCACAAGCCTTAAACATCATCTATCTTAACAGTAGCAGTTAATCTCGTTCAAAATATTCAATCTATTGAGAGCATTTATGATGGGATGGCACTCACCTTGTCATAACTTTTGAACCTTTTAATAAGTGCATGGGCCCTTCTGAGGCCCATCCCTGACAGTGACTGCAAGTAGTCACAACCACTTAGAATGCACATCTCAAGTAGCATCTGTTTAGTGAATCCAGAAAAGCTTAGTTCCCTATTTTGCTGTAGCATGGAAGACTTAAACTCAACACCTTGCCCAAACTTGTCCATTTTAAAAATAACCTGAATTAGATAAAGGATTGTAACACTTCAGAGTCAGAAAGAAACAACTAAAAAGGTCAAAGTAAATTTTCCTAGTATGATTTCAAAATAAGTAGTATATCCACATCTCACTCTAGGACAGCCAAAAGGTATAAGATCAGAGTCTTCTGTGATTACTGCATCGACTTGTTTGCTGATAGCCAAGAAAGTCATTTGCGCATCAGCCTCATAAGGAGCCACAACATAACATACATTTTCCTGCTTCAAGACCTTTAACAAACAAAAATGCAAAAGAGAAAGCAAGAAGAGTCTTTAAAGAAGATCGATTCCTTCTAGAAACTTTAACAGGACCAGTAATCATTATTTACTACTAACCATGATTAGTTCATGGGCTATTGAAGGCGAAATGTCAACAGCTTTTTGGTAGCACTCATAAGCAGCAGCAGAATTTCCACATGCCTCATGTTCAATGGCTCGTGCAAGATTTTCCTTCCTAGCCCTGCATATATGAGACATTAACTTCTTAAATGGTTTACCTATCAGCTTAGTTGATTACCAGGGCAAAACAGATATATAATGTTAAAATCCAAATGAAATACAGCATCTTAAAAATGACGAACTATTTAACATACCTAGCACGCTTGTTCTCTTGTTCAATCTTCATAGGAAGAAGACCTCCATCAAAGACAAGAACAGGTTTAACGCCATAATGTCGCAGCAAATTTACCCTATGCATACAATACTCAATGTGCCTATACAATCAGGAAAAAATGCAACCACTTTAGAATGGATAAAAGCAGAGGAATAAAAAGATTTCCTTCATCAATTAAAAAGGTGAACTAAAATCTGGACGATAATGAAATGGGATTTAATAAATTACTCTAATGTATGCTTTTCCTTCTCATAATAGATAAAGCCCTTCCTAAATTAACTTATTATTATGACATTCTGATTCTTTGAAATTATATACCTTATTGATAAAAGATTCTTATGCACAAGTATCATCCCATCCTACCCATCATCCTTGCACCAAACAAGCCCAAATCATAAATTCCAGAAAACACAGTTCTCATTTACAATTAAACTTACTAACATGAAGAAAAATAAACTGAAATTATCAGCAAATACATCAATCCAAAATAACCATAACAGTTGATGCAAAAATAAAGAAAATTAAAAAAAGATATGCTTTTGACCATTTTAAAGAAAACCCAGTTGAAACAACGATAAAATTCGATTCCTTTCACCTGCATTTGGCAAACCTAAAGAGAAAAAGGTAAACTCTTCAAGCCAGCAGCAAAATTAGGAAAAATACCCATTGACCAATTTTATCCGGAACTTGAAAATCACCAAGGAAACAGCCCAGAAAAAGATATCAATTGGCTGTGCATTTATAAGGTATAAGTGAGAGAAAGAGACCTGGAAGTGGGTAATCCTTTGCAGAGCTCGGTGCTGCAAGACAAGGCGCCTTTATGGAGCCAAGAATAGGTATCAATAGCGACGCTACAGCCTTCAAGATCCTTAATATGGATTGGAACCATTATTGATTTCAGTAGAGGCAAAAGACCTTGTATCCCCATCCCAGTTTTTCCTGTTCTCCCACCCTAAATCAGCTATTGTCAGTTCAGGGACTTGAATCTGTAACAACAGACATTGAAGATCGAAGACCAGCGCCTTTAATCTTGCAATGCCAGATTTTGTATTCTCAAGAGAAAGGAAGGAAAAAATATTCGAGATTCCAAGGAAGCGAAAGTAAAAAGGGCAGAAGACCCAAATTTTGGGCGGGAAGATTTTTGTGGGTGGGTTGATTTTACGGGTCCCACTCCCAAGTCCCTTAGCTTTAGCTAGCAAAAATATACTAATTGGGGATTGTGGGCCAAATTGGGAGGGCTCGGGTAAGGCCTCTTCGAGTTTTAGGCGAAGTTCCCGGGTTTTTTTTAAATCAAAAAAGTTCCTGGGTTTACAAAACTGACCCGCCGGCGCCGGCGCTAGCCCCGTTTCTGATTTCATCTTTTTTTCCCTCTTATAAATAATAAATTAAAATCGGCTAGGGTTTGTTTGTTCAACATCGAATTAGGTTAATTAGGGTTTGCAAAGATGTCGGCGTCTCCAGATTCAAAACATAAAGCGCCGTCGGAACAGGGCAATTTTCTGGTAGAATCCTTGCCAAGCGATGCCTGGAAAACGTGGTGGCAAAATGATGGTGTTGTGTGCTTCGCTTATGACGGATGGAAAACATTGAAGATCTTCTTCGCCAATCCAATCGATCTATCGGTCTACCACGTTGTCGATTTCGAACATGCCAGATTCAGCTCCGCCTCCGGTGCACGTCCACGCTCCGGTAGGTATTCGCTCGGTTGCACCCTGGTTGGATCCAAGATCTATGTGCTCAGCGGCTATCATTACAAGGGGAGGGACTGCGTCTACGATAAGAAGAAGAAGAAGAAGAAGGAGTCATCCCTCGATATCCACTATTGCGATGTGGCAAATCATCAAACACCTGGTGGAGGTAATTATGAATGGCAAGTTGGCCCTAAACTGAATAGTCACAAGCATGTTCCTTTGGTTTTTACTCTTGCGGGTAACATCTATGTGCTTTCTTTAATGACACTTATTTTTCCGTACATATGCACCCATTTAAAGTTGCAAAATTAACAAGATCGCTTGATGATTATTGAATATTCTCATTCTATATATCTATGTGAATAATAATGTAATTATTCTTTTCGTAAAACATGCCATAAATCAAACCTAAAATATAGTTAATCTAGCTTTTTCCTTTCACTCTCAGGTTTAAGACTTTTGAGGTGTAAATTTCTATGGAACACAAGACCAAAGATTCAAATATAAAAGCAATTAGTGGAAATGTTGAGAGTAAATATAGAATGTAAGAGTCAATAATAGAACAATTACCTCAAATGGCATTTGTGTAATAATGGATCAATATCACCTCTTGCTATGCCTTGACCTACTTGGTACGTATATATATATATATATCGTTGTATTCCAAATTAAGGCTTATCAATTTTTTCTCAACAAAGGCAGCAATTTAACCAAATTTTGAGAAATAGGACAATTTGTTAAGGATACGGGCCTAAAAAGTCCAAATCATTATGTACAATTAATGTCTTCAATAATGCTAGGATCATATATATATAGACTCGTTGTATGCGGTTGCGGGCGAAGAAGCTTCAAGGAAAATATATACTATATAGTCCAAAAAGAAGTAAAAAACCTAAATAAAGGAGAAGGATTTTAGAAAAGGTGCCTATATATAGGGTATATACGAAGCCGACTTTAATATCTCAATGATAATTATGATCATGGCTTCTTCAAAATCCCTCTTAGTTTCCCTACTTTTCCTCTCTTTCTTTTTCTTGTTCACCACTTTCGCTGCCGCTGAACCTTGCGCCAACCACCGTTTTGACCAAGGCAAAACCTTTGCCTCTTGTACCGACTTACCTTCCTTAAACTTCTCACTCCATTGGAACTACCATTCACCGTCTCACACAGTCGACATAGCCATTAGGCACGGCGGCGTTGATAAGGAGAAGCCACCGTCGACATGGATGGCTTGGGCCATAAACCCTAACTCCAAAGGCATGGTCGGCTCACAAACTTTGGTTGCTTTTCAAAGAGACGACGGAACCATGGCGGCTTACACTTCTCCCATAACAAGTTACGGCACTCAGCTTCAACAAGGCAATCTCACTTTCCCTGTTAATGGCCTTTCGTCGGTGGTTAATGACAACGAGATGATCATCTTCGCAACCCTAACGTTGCCGGAAAACACCACGGCGGTGAACCATTTATGGCAAGAAGGACCCTTGGTCAGGAATGTTCCTGGGATTCATAGATTGTCTGGTTCCAATGTCGGTTCAATGGGAACATTGGATTTTCTGTCGGGAAAGATTGTTCTTGACAAGACACGTTCATCAAGGAACAAAGTGAAGATTGTTCATGGAGTTTTATGTACATTCGGATGGGGTTTTCTAATACCCATTGGAGCTTTGGTTGCAAGGTATGGAAAGCAATATCGCCCTGCATGGTTTTACATTCATATTGCTTGCCAATGTATTGGCTATTTCTTGGGTTTGGTTGGGGGTATTATTGGTATTTTGCTTTGGAAAGGAGTTTTTGGAGGTGGGAATATTCATGGAATTGGAAGCCATCAATATATTGGTATTGTCCTTCTTTGCCTTGGAGTCATTCAAGTGATCGTAGGGTTTTTCTTCAGGCCACCAAAAGAAGATAAAAAGAGGATTTACTTCAATGTTTTCCATTACTTAATCGGCTATGGATGCATTGGCTTAAGCATTGCTAATGTCTTCTTGGGGTTCAATTTGGTTCATCTCAAAGTTAGGGCTTGGCCACAATTGACTTACATTGTTGCAATTTTGTTCTTGGTTTGTATTGTTGCGCCCATCTTAGAAGTTGTCGCTTGCCGGAAGAGGATGAAGCCGTCGAAGACTCCCATGGAGAAGGAGAATCAATTAGTATAGTTGCCTAGGAATTGTAGGAACATAATTTTTTAGTTGGATTTATTTATTTATTAAATCTTTAGTTGGATTTAATTTTGAGTTTAATTAGGAACTTATTATAAGTTTATATTTTGTTTGGACCTACTATAGTATATATTAATTATGCATAATAATATATATATACTTTGCAAAAACAAATCCTTTTTGGTTATAATTACTCTCGTACGTACTAGCTAGTAGTATACTTAAATTTGTTTCAACAAAAAAATAAAAGAAAACACTTAAATTATGGTAAATATAAAAGTAGACTTATTTGAGATTTCAGCCGGTTTATTAAGACTTTTAAGGTGTAAATTTCTATCGAACACCTTCAAACCCTGTTAAAGAAGACCAAAGATATTCAAAGATAAAAGCTATTAGTGGAGATGTTGAGAGAAAATATAGAATGTAAGAACGGGAACAATTACTTCAAATGGCATTTGTGTAAATGGATCAAGATCACCTTCTCTTGCTATATATGCCTTGAGCTACTTGTTGTGGTATCGGTGTATTCCAAATTAAGGCTTATCAATTTTTTTCTCAAAGGCAGCAATTTAACAAAATTTTGAGAAATAGGAAAATTTTGTTAAGGATATGTGGTTGCGGTTGCGGGCGAAGGAGCTTCAAGGAAAATATATATACCATACATAGTCCAAAAAGAAGTATAAAAGACCTTAATAAAATGATTTAAGAAAGGGTGCCATGATAATTATGATCATGGCATCTTCGAAATCCCTCTTAGTTTCCCTACTTTTCCTCTCTTTCCTCTTCACCACCACTTTCGCTGCCGCTGAACCTTGCGCCAACCACCGTTTTGACGAAGGCAAAACCTTTGCCTCTTGCACCGACTTGCCTTCCTTAAACTTCTCGATCCATTGGAACTACTATTCATCGTCTCACACAGTCGAAATAGCCATAAGGCACGGCGGTGGCGTTGATAAGGAGAAGCCACCGTCGACATGGATGGCTTGGGCCATAAACCCTTCTTCCAAAGGCATGGTCGGTTCACAATCATTGGTTGCTTTTCGAAGAGACGACGGAACCATGGCGGCTTACACTTCTCCTATAACAAGTTACGGCACTCAGCTTCAACAAGGCAATCTCAGTTTCCCTGTTAATGGCCTTTCGTCGGTGGTTAATAAGGACAACGAGATGATCATCTTCGCAACCATAACGTTGCCGGAAAACACCACGACGGTGAACCATTTATGGCAAGAAGGACCCTTGGAAGGGAATGTTCCTGGGATGCACAGATTGTCTGGTCCCAATGTCGGTTCAATGGGAACATTGGATTTTCAGTCGGGAGAGATTGTTCTTGACAAGACAAGTTCATCAAGGAACAATTGGAAGATCATTCATGGAGTTTTATGCACATTCGGATGGGGACTTCTAATACCCATTGGAGCTTTGGTTGCAAGTGGAAAGCAATATCTAGGGCAAGGCCCTGCATGGTTTAACATTCATATTGCTTGCCAATGTACAGGGTATTTCTTGGGTTTGGTTGGGGGTATTATTGGTATTTTGCTTTGGAAAGGAGTTTTTGGAGGTGGGGATAGTCATGGAATTGGAAGCCATCAATATATTGGTATTGTCCTTCTTTGCCTTGGAGTCATTCAAGTGATCGTAGGGTTTTTCTTCAGGCCAAATAAAGAAGATAAAAAGAGGATTTACTTCAATGTTTTCCATTACTTAATCGGCTATGGATGCATTGGCTTAAGCATTGCTAATGTCTTCTTGGGGTTCAATTTGGTTCAACTCAAAGTTGGGGATTGGCCTCAATTGACTTACATTGTTGCAATTTCGTTCTTGGTTATTATTGGTGCCATCTTACAAGTTACAAGTTGCTCGAAGAG
Source organism: Corchorus capsularis (assembly GCA_001974805.1). Lineage (NCBI taxonomy): Eukaryota > Viridiplantae > Streptophyta > Magnoliopsida > Malvales > Malvaceae > Corchorus > Corchorus capsularis. Next base: position 18,296 of record AWWV01008009.1, read on the forward strand.
GGTGAAAGCGTCGAAGACTCCCATTGTAGAAAAAGAATCAAGCTGCCACATAATTTTTTAGTTGGATTTTTTTTTTTTTTGTATATTTACAAGTTAAATTTGTTCGAGTCGAGTTGGTTCATTATGGGGTAAAACTCTCCCAACAATACTTTTCTCCATTCACAAGACTCGAATCCGAAACCTCACTTAAGTGCTTTAATTGGATTTATTTTTGAGTTTATGGAACTTATTATAAGTTTAAAAATATTTTGTTGGACCTATATATAGTATTAATTATGCATAATATATAAACTTTGCAAAAACAAATCATTTTTTTTTGTTGTAATCATACTAGTAGTACTTAAATTTTTGTTTCAACAAAAAAAAAACACTTAAATTATGGTAAATATAAAAGTATAAAAAGTTAATAAAAAAAGTACTTAAAATTTTGGTAAATAAAAGTATAAATACAATTTATATAAAACAAAAGCTAGTATATATATCAACTTATAGAATTGTTCTGCTGCCAAAAACAAACATATAGGATTGTTCAATATTTATTTGTGAATAAAAGTAATAGAATTGGAACTCTCCCTGACTGTTGGCTATACGAACGCATCTTTTAATTAACCACCATATATATGTTATAGGGTAATTATTTGATACACCGCCGGTGTAAATTTTGGACTCCACAAGCGGGTCGTGGAGTTGGCACATGTCCACTTTTTTAATTAATTAGGGTTTAAATATTTCAATCTAATCCCTAAAGGATACATGTCACCCTTTAGGACCCGCTTGTGTAATCTGCTAAACTTCACCGCTGGTGTATTGTATAGGGATGTCAACGGGTAGGGTACCCGCAAATTTTGAGATACCCGTACCCTAACCTATTATTTTCTAGGGTACTCGAACCCTATAACTACCCGATTATTTTCCAAAATAACTACCCGTACCCTACCCGTATAAAATCCCGTATAAAATATCAACTACCCGTTAACTACCCGAACCCGATAAAAAACCCGAATATTTTTTTACATTATAATTAAATAATAATAAAATAATTAAAATTAAATGAGTAACTTTAAGATTAACTTGTATTATTGTAAAACAAAGTTAGGAATTATATTTTTAGCTTTAAATAAATTTTAATTAGGTTGATTATAAGTAATTTTTAAGTAAAAATATAATATATAAATAAAAATTTAATATTAAAACAATTTTTATTTTAGTAACCGGCCGGTTCGGGTAGTGGGTACCCTAAGGTCACTACCCGAACCCTACCGGAACCCGTCACGGGTACTAAAACTAATACCCGTACCCTACCCTGACCCGATTATACAATACCCTAACCCTACTTAATCGGGTCGGGTAGTGCCGGGTACCAGGGGCGGACCCAGAAATTTTTCTATGGAGGGGCGAAGGACCAATATACAAACATCCCTAGTTATGATAAAATTATAGATATTAGTGTCATAGTAAAAAATAAAAATGGGCTTATACATAATAATTCCTTAATGAGTAAACAACTTTAGACATTTATAGTAATTCATTTTGTGTATAAATAAGAAAAATTATAAAAAAGTTAATACATAATTAATCATGTATAACTAATAAATTAATTTTCTTTTTCACCAAAAAAAGTTAATTAATTTTCTTGAATTACTTTTCCATCATATCTTAAATAAAGTAAAATTGGAAATAATTGATGTACCATGATTCACATAGATTTAATTAGTTGACTAATAAAGAAAGAAAAATATATGTATTTAAATGTAATGAATGGCTAAATATATTGAACAAAAATTAAAGAAAGTAGGAATTTTGTTTTGGCTAAAAAGAAAGTCTGATTTAAATGTAAAAGATCATTTTACTTATAAATTTTACTTGCATAAAAAAGTAATTTAGGATATATTAAAGTGAAAGGATTTAACATAAATTGATGTATAAAAAAATCTAGTACAATTATATGCCATTATTTATAGGAGTGAATAGATATGTATAAAAATTAGGGGGGGGGGGGGCAAGTTCAAATATACCATTTTATTCCTACAAGATCTATACTTGGTAAATACTTTCAAGAAGTAAAGGGGGGCCATGGCCCCTGCCAGCCCCCTCTTTTGTCCGCCCCTGCCGGGTACCCTATTATCTAATACCCATTGAGATCCCAAGTATTGTATAATTTGCCATATACATTTATTAATAGCTAAGGTTTATAAATTATAATATTATGGTGTGAATGCCGAATAATTGTCATGGTCCAACATTGAGCTCCGCGTAGCCTGCAAGAGAACAAATCGTGAGGAAAGGGTGGTTGGCTGGAGGGGACCCTCTCCGACGGTTAAGTCACTAGTATCCTTCTGTAGAGCATTGGAGAGTAGTTAAGAGTGCTTTTAGGAGTATGATATCGCATGGTTGAACATGATAAGAGAGAATGATCATATATATCTTGACCAAGTATACACCTTAGAAGCTTTGTGTCTTAGTAGGCTAGTGGACTTTGAGCCCAAATAAAATATGATCAACATAGAGAGTTTAAATTATATATATTAGGATTAAGGGGTTATGGATATCAAGGGGTGGAGAATTCGATAGATATATATATAGTCATGAGATTCGGGAATATCCAGGCCGCCAGACCATATAGGCAAGGCAAGTAGAAAACATGTGGTTTACACAAATAGCTAGGGTCATGGAAGTTGTAATTTTGTGATAGAGAAAGGTCCCTATCGGGAGCCAGGTGAGCCCAATGCCAAGTAAATCCCACTTGAAAATTCTACACCAAGGGAAATGTTTATTTGATTCTACACCAAGTATATGTCGGACTTAAGCTGACTGTTCTTAGTTTATGCGCAAACAGACAAATTTCTTTTGGTTCAGTTTTATGTGGTTTGATTCACATAAAAACATGAGAACCCTTCCCTATCACTTTGATTAATTTATATATTGTGAAAGAAATATCCATGAAAATTGCAAGAGTAAGTAGAAATATCTTTGGGTATTAATTAATGGTGTGTGATCAACATATACAACAATAAAAAGGAAAAAGTAGTGGTTTTAAATTCTGTACCATGGAAAAATAAACAGAAAAAGAAAAGTAGCTTCTTTTAAATGTTTTTAGATGCGACTTAATCATCTGGTGGTTGGTGTCTTATATATAATTAGAAGCGTTCTCTTGAGACTTATGAGCAAACGAACAAAAGAGAACGAGAAAAATTAGAGAGATTTTTTTGTTTTCATTGTTGAGTTTCTGAAAATGTCTTCAACAGCTTTCTCTTCAGTTTATGAAGTTTGCAGTTATGCAGCTGGTGTTGCAGGTAAAGCCATGTCTGAATAATATCTTTCTGTTATCTGTTATTATTCTGTCTCTTAATCTCAAGTTCCCAAATTTTCACTCCCCACATGTCATGTTTGATGCTGGGGCTTTTGCTTTTTCAGTTTAAAAATGGAGATTTTCCAATTTCCATAACACTTCTTTTCTTTCTTCTTTTAGTTTCTACTAGTTCTGTTTCTGTAGATGACTGATTTAATTAGATTTTAGTATCAAACATGATCACGGAATAGAAAGCATGGGCTTAAATTTTGTTGGATTTGAAACAGAGTTTTCAGTAACCCAAAAACTTGAGAGCCAGAACAGTTGATATGTCTTGATTACAAGAGAATAGAACAGGAGGTTTAAATTTCATTGTTGGAAATCAATTTAACTTCTTCATGTTTGTAAACAACCAAGATTTTCATGTTAATTAAAGACTTGAATTCATTTCTACACTAAAAGGCTTTTATAGAGTATTTGATCTGATTCTCATTTATTGATTTCATTTTTCAGGAAATCTCTTTGCTTTTGTGCTGTTCTTGTCACCTATGTAAGTTATCTTAAACTTGTCTGAAAAAAAAAAAAAAAAAAAAAAGCTGAACTACTGCAAGGCTTATTTTGACAAAGTTTTTTTTTCCCTGTCTTAATTCAGACCAACATTTCAGAGAATAATCAGAAATGGGTCAACAGAACAGTTCTCAGGAATGCCTTACATATATGCCCTTTTGAATTGCTTGATATGTCTCTGGTATGGCACTCCCCTTGTAACTCCTGGTGTTATCCTGGTGGCAACAGTCAATTCCATTGGGGCAGTTTTCCAATTCATTTACATCAGCATATTTATCAGATATGCCGAAAACCGGGTTAAGGTGCTCATCTTAAGAATAATTTCCTAAATTTTTCATGTTTGGATGACCTTAGACATGCCAAATATTTATCATCATCTGCAATTTGGTTTTGCAGCTGAAGATGTTGGGATTCTTGGTATCAATTTTCTCAATATTTGGTCTCATAGTGTTTGTGAGCTTGAGATTCTTGGACTCTCCATCAAGGCAACTTTTTGTTGGATATTTAAGTGTTGCATCTCTCATTTCCATGTTTGCTTCCCCTCTACTTATAATTGTAAGTTCATCATCTGTCACCATATATAGTTTCTATATTTCAATTTTCAAACTGCTGCAAAACTCATTAGAAATGCTGTTTTCTGCAAATTCCCATTGCCAGAATTTGGTTATCAAGATGAGAAGCGTTGAGTACATGCCATTCTCACTTTCCCTTGCAACATTCTTGATGAGTCTGGCTTTCTTTGTATATGGAATGTTCAAGCATGATGCTTTCATCTATGTAAGTCTTTTCTTCTTCTACTTTTTCAACTCTTAGTCTCAGAATTTTCCTATAAAGGTCTCATAATATCGGTTTCCCTTTGGTAACAGGTTCCGAACGGGATAGGAACAGTTTTGGGGACAGTCCAACTGGCCTTGTACACCTATTTTAGCAGTGCTTCTCAAGAAGAATCAAGGCATCCTCTGATAGATCCTTGAAAGAAAATCTTACTGTTTTGCCAATCAGCTTTTTTCCAGATTGTTTGGCATGGAATCTAATGTAGAAAGTTTTTCATTTTCCCTTTTGTCTTTTTGTTCATCAGATAAGAACATGGAATCTGATTTATAGCAAAGCAAGTTCATATTGAAATTTGTATATATATATATCAGATAACTTGGATATAAGCATATCATTGATCTGAAGCCCCAGTATTTTTTTATTTTCCATTTTGGATGTTCATTTATGTTGATGATCATGCAAGAGAACCAAGATCATGGTACCTACAATAATTGGAGGGCAGAAATTGCCTGAATGATTACAAAGTTTTGGATATATAGTTGGATTTGACAGAGCTTTTAGCTTCAAGAAAAAGATGAGGCAAACATATATAATATAATATATAACAACTTTAACTTGTCAGTTTCAAACTTAGAATACATAATATGAAACTACTACAGAGTTTAGGGGGAACAAGAAAAACAAATACTCCCATAATACCTAGTATTTTTTTTTCTTTTCCTCCTCGAGGAAACAACTAGCATATAATTATCAAAACGAGTTCAGCAACCCCCTCCTCCACAACCCCCGCCACCACAGCCACCACCGCCACCACAGCAACCACCACCACCACAGCCACCGCCGCCACCAACAACGCCAACGCCAACGCCACAGCCACCGCCACCCAAACCCCCACCAGTCCCCCTGGTGCCATTGCCTCCAGGGTTGTCATCAGCTCCTTTTTTCACCCATGCCCAGCAGCAAATGATGAACACGCTAAGAAATACCACAAAACCGCCCAAAAAGCAGACAAGAAGGATTTCTGGGTTCATTCCTCTTACTGTAGACTTCTCTCTTGGTTTTTTTCTGCAAGGAAGAAGATCTGTGGGAAGGATTACCATTATACAGTGAAGGAAAAGAGTATATATATATATGGTGAATCAGTTTCAAAGGTATACTTAACTTGATGAAGAGTAATGACTGAGATTGATATGTATACCATTACCATGTATAGTAAAGAGATGCAGAAAATAGAAATGAAGACATAAATGGTTTGCATTATTATAAACTTGAGGAAAAACTTGGCTGGTTTTTTCTGAACAATGCTTTTGTAGCATACAAGGTCACATGCTAACTTGGAAGCAGAAAAATTCAACTGAACTCTTCTTCTTTTTTCCAGCAGTTTGCTTGAAAACCAGAGAATATAACAGGGAGTTATAATAAGGAAAACCTGTATTTTAAGATCAATTTCAGTTTTTTTTTCATGTTTGCAAACAAACAAACCAAGAATTTGATGTTAAAGAGTTGAATTGATTTCTACACTATAAGGCTTTTATAGTATTTGATCTAATTCTCTTCTATTGATTGCATTTTCAGGAAATATATCTTTGCATTTGTGCTGTTCTTGTCACCTATGTAAGTTATCTTAAACTTGTCTTAAGATATTAAGCTTAAGTACTGCAAGGCTTATTTTGACAAAATTTATTTCTGTCTTAAATTCAGACCAACATTTCAGAGTAATCATTTTTTATCAAGCCCCATTGCTTTATTTTCCATTTTGATGCTCATTTTTGTTGATGATCAGTGATTCATGCAAGAGAACCAAGATTATGGTACCTACAATAACTGGAAGTGAGAAATTGCCTGAATGATTACAAAGTTTTGGATAGTTGGATTTGACAAAGCTTTAGCTTCAAAAACAAGATGAGGTTTTACCGAAAAAAAAAAAAAACAAGTTGAGGCAAACATTTTTTCCCTTTTTGAGTACTTTCTTTCTAATAGGAAAAATAAAGAAAGAAAAATCTTATGGCCATGTGCACTTATAAATTTTACTAGTTTTATCTTTCATGTGCGTTGGATCTGACGCAACATGTTTAAATAAAATATTCATATGAAATTATGATAACATCTCTATTAAATTTTGGTAACCACCTCATGAAATTATAATAAACAACTTATGAAATTTTGATAACCACATAGAGACAGAAAATCAAAATCATAATATCACCTACTCTTCTAACTCAACAATTTCCAATTGAACAAAGTGAATGTGGCAAAACATTATATAACGAAGAGATGGAGCTTCACTAACAATAATATTGTACGTGTTAGTGTTAGTTTAATTTTTTTATTGACATTTAAAAATTGAAATTAAAAGTAAAATATTAAATTCAAAAAATAATAGTAAAGGAAATTTGAATGTTCATCAATTAAAATCAATTTGACAAACTTATAATTCGATCTAAATTGAAAATTTTAATTAATTTTGAAATAATAAAATTATACTAAATTTTAATAATGGAAATTTAGAAATATATTTAGAAAAAATGGTGCAATCGGAAAACATAAAGTTTCCAATTATTCGTAGAATTTTGCATGTTCATCAATCAAAATCAATTTTACAAACTTATAATTCGGTCTAAATTAAAATTTTATAATTAATTTTTAAATAATAATTTTTAATAATGTCAATTTAGAAATATATTTGAAAAAAGGGTACAATCGGAAAACATAAAGTTTTCCATTTTTCGTACTTTTATATATAGTATAGATAATAGATAGTTTTGGAGAAACTATTGATTTTATTTAAGGCCAAATAGGACGTTGGAGACAGACAAAGCAGAATCAAATACAATGATTGGAAACAAAGACAAAAGACAAAATTAAATAGGACGTTGGAAACAAAAAGATAAATTGACTTTCTTATAATTTAATATACGTATTATATAATTAATTAATAATGGAATAATTTATGATTAAAAAATTAAAAAATAATGGAATAATTAAAATATTATTTAGTAATGGCAATTTAGAAATATGTTTTTAAAAAAGGGTATAATTGAAAATATGTTTTAAAAATAAGGGTACAATCGAAAAACATAAAGTTTCCCCTTATTCGTACTTTTATATATAGTATAGATTATTATAAGAACATTATAATTAGTTGCATTTGGGTACTTTTTATGATTAATTGTGTGCTTAATCATTAGAGATTAGTATTTGACATGTATCATTTACATTTGAAGAGCCTAGCTAGAAGGATCAATGACAGATGCTAATTTTTACTTAAATTAAACAAAAGGAAATAAAATAATTATGAGGAAAGAGTGAATAAGACTTTATTTCCAAGGTAGAGATATTTCCTTAACCTTCATGTGACTCCTAAGATATTTGTTGCAGAGAAAATAAAGAAGAAGATAGAATTTTTTTTTCTTTGAGGTAAAAGAAGAATTAATAATTAAATACAAAGTCTTATGAGTTGTTATTATGATTAGCAAATGTTTTTGATCCTAACTATAATTTGACTTTGAAGGTGATGTCACATTTATTTCATTATTAATTAGGAGGTTTTTTTTTTCTTTTGCCAGATATTAATTAGGAGTACCATATATATATTTTTGGTCATGACTAGGAGTACTAGATATTTTTCCCCATAATAAGCCTAGACCTCTTTGGACTTGGATTATTTACCTTACCTTACTTGACTCCAATTATTAATTTCCTCCAAAGTAATTCAAAACGAAAATCTCCAAGTTACCCCATCTCTATGATAACCAAAATAATTATAATACTCCCAAGACCAGGGCAAATTAGTCATTAAACAGTCACCGACCTATGACTTATATTTTTATATTTTCTTTTAATTGTAAAAATTGAGAAATTGTCGCGATTATAAAAGCAAAGTTACAAAAAAATACTCCTAAAAACAAAGTCACGGCGTCAAAAAAGAGAAATACTAGATAATAAAAACCCTAGGTGAGATTTACTTGAGCTTTCGCGTTCTCTCGCAGAAGCAGTAGAAGAGTAAGAGTAGAGTAGCAGTGTAGTGTAGAGATAAACCCTAGTTAATTCTCTCACTCTCTCTTCTCTTCTCGCTCTTTTCTTCCTTCTCTTTCGTTTCTTCTTAACTCTCGTATCGATTCTCCCGCTTGTTAGTTCGTTTGCTTCCTCTATGCTTCGTTGCCGTCGAATCGATCGATCCATCGGTCAAAGCTAAATTTTACCTTCTAGCGCTTGTTTCTTTCGATTTCCGGTAAGTTTCACGAAAACCCAAACTTAGTTCTTTGTTTTTCTGAATGGGTTTGAATGTTTTACTCTTTGGATTTGGTTGAATTAACTCTGGAGACTTCGAACGAATTGGCCGGCCTATAGTTTTGTTGTGAATTATCGTTTGATTAGTTCTATTGCATTACTTCTTAGGGTGTTTCTAGTTTGAATTGAATTTTCTTTCATTGTAATTTCCATTATTTTTTGTAAAAAGTAATTATGCAAATTTTCGTTTGCGAGTTGCTGAATTATCGATGACTTGGATCTAACTTTGATTGGGGTTTTATTAATGCTTGATCTGAACTTGAATTCTTTTTGATCTTTGGTTATTTTTATGCTTGCGCTTGTTACAAAATTTTTCTCTTTGTTGGTTAAAAGTTTTCCCCGAGGTGATAATTGACTTTGTACTATTTTTGGGGTTTTGAACTTTATTTGGTTTTGGGTTTGGGCTATTACGTGGTGCGCTTTGTTTGCCTTTTTCTTCTTTTGCATGTCTTAAGTTTAACCCTTAGGTCTGGTTTGGCATTGCGTTTGGAGCTAAAAAAGCTGCTTTTGAACCCAAACGCAATACCAAATAAATCCTGGTTTGTGTCAAAAGCTCATTTTGAACGCAAAAGTCAAGCCAACCCGAGAAGCTAATCCTTAGGTGCTTTTGCGTTTCAAAAGTGCTTTTGGACATTAAATGACTAAAATCTCCTAATTATTTTTCTCTTTCCCTTTTAACTAACATATCTTTTTTAGACATTTTATCCATCAATCCCATTTTTTCACAGCAATACCAAACATTATTTACATTTTTCTACCGCAATTTTAAAAAGCACTTCTTAAAAGCACTTTTTCTAAACCAAGCCTTTTCAAACTACAACCTCAATGCCAAACTAAGCCTTAGTTTACTTGTGAATCCCATGCTAGCATGACAGGGTATAAAGTTGCGATTGTCTTGTTGACTATGTTGTATGATTCTTTTGATACTGATCCTGCCTATAAATGCCATGCTTTGATGTACCTTTTTCTATGTCTGATTTAATAACTTTTTGGTATTATGTGGCTGCTTTTACAATTTTGACATGCTTGTGTTAATTTTATCATTACTTTTCTCCTATTGTCTGGCAACGTGGACGTCTAGAAGGTGCTAGATTTGAAGTTTTGCAGCTTCACAAAATGATTGCCGCTGAAAGTGTTGTGCCAAAGCAGAAGTTGAAGATTAAGTTCCCTTTGCAGAGGGTAGAATCTATTCGTGCACCACAATCTATTGACTTTGGGCAGCAACTGAACAGGTCACTTGATGAAAGAAAGATGTCCTCTGCTGGTAACTCCAAAGAGACTTCAGGTGCTTCCAAGCGTAAAGCAGAAGGGGTGATTGTGGACAGTCCACAGGAGAAGAGGCGAAAAATGGACCGTGGTATGACTCAGCAGTGTTCTGCCCTACTGAAATCAATGATGAATCATCCAGCCGGTTGGGTTTTTAATAAGCCAGTGGATCCTATAGCATTAGAGATTCCTGATTATTTTTCAATAATAAAACACCCCATGGATTTGGGTACAATCAAGTCGAAGCTGATAAATAATACTTATCTGGGCGTTGAAGAGTTTGTGGCTGATGTTAAACTGACGTTTTGTAATGCGATGTTCTATAACCCCCCAGATAATAATGTTCATAAAATGGCTGAAGAAATGGATGAGTTTTTTGAGGGGAAATGGAAATCTTTGGAGGAAAAATGGAATCAAGAAAATAAGTATGGGCGTCTGAGTGTGCGACTGAAAGATGTCAATGAATCTAGACAGAGTTGTTCTAAAACACAGCTATCCAGAAATATTTCTTTGCCGAAAAAGTCAAAGCCATCTGAGGAGAAGGTTGTGAAGGTGCCTTTGAATACAAGACCTTTAGAGGTGAGTATTGTCTATGGTAGTTGTAATCATACATGCTTATGCTTACATGTGGTTATTCTTGAATACTGTCATGCAATTTATTTGTTAAAGAAAAATGTTGTATTTAACAATTCTAAAGCAAGAGAGTTATGGTGTCCATGTAAGATATTGCCATCATCATCTTTTTATGGCCTTGAAGATTTTTTTTCTTTTGCCCATTTTATGTTGTTATAATAGAAATTTGCTTTTAGTTTGTTGCTCAGTTCTTGGCTTGTTAACAGGTTGAGCTTCCTAAACTGGCACAGAACAGTGTGAACAGATTGGCAGGAAAAGTCTTACAAAAAGGTATGAAGTGGCGGAATACAGTTTCTGCTTTATGGCTCTTTATATGAGCTAATTTGCAATGTGTCTTATAGGCACCACTATTGTTGGCCGTGCCCATGGCTCTATCAATGCCAAGCCACCATTGAGCCCAGATGCCTGCAAATGCCGTTCATGTGGCAGTGTTAAGTGTCAATGTAGCCTTCCAAGTGATTCAAACCATGCATCTTCCAGTGGTTAGTTAATAGTTTTTGTGCTACTTTTATTTTTCTTATTTAGGCCACAATATATTTACTTATTTATTGGTTGTTCTAGATTTGACTTCAGAAAGATCATTCAGTGGAGATCATAGAGTGTGTAGTGCTGATGCCTCTAAATTGGTATACATTTCTGCATTATTAACATCATGGTTATTGTTATAATTAGTGCCATCAAACATGTTGATTTTTTACCTCTTCAATTAAATCTAGGATTGCCAGGCGAAAAGCACATTGACATCACAGATGAGCAAGTCTGATCCAGATTCTGATGGTGAGGAATTGGTTTGATGGTTCTTCATGATTTTCTACTTGATTCTTGCCCTTTGTATTAAATTGCTTTTAAAACGTGTTAAGGGGCTGTAAGTGCTTTGGATGATGGGAATGTTTGTCCTAGTTCCGAACTTACAACTTCTGCAACAGACACTGCTTCTGGTGAAGGTCAGCTTATTTTCTGATGTTATATTAGTCTCGTCCTTTTGCCTTCAATTTATGGATGTGGTTTGTGCTTGTCATTATAATTCTGTTTATGTTCTTAGTCTAATATCTTTAGTTGTTTATCTTCTTTTTTTCTTTTTCTTTTAAATAAATATGTAGGGTTGTTCACTCCCATTTTTGATGTGCCACTGTCTCCAAAGAAGGCTCTTCGTGCTGCAATGCTGAAAAAACGTTTTGCAGACACCATTATGAAAGCTCAGCAGAAGACACTTCTTGATCATGTAAGTTTTGTGAGGGTATATTTTGGTTGTTTTGGGAATGTGTTGTGTAATTTTGAAATTGCATGTTGTCTTTAGCTTCATAGTCTTTTATAATGATAACTTATTCAGTTATGCTCTCTGTTATATAGGGTGAAAAAGCTGATCCTGTCAGGATTCAGCATGAAAAGGAGAAATTGGAAAGAAGGCAGCGTGAAGGTGAATTTCATAGCTTTGTTGCTTGTATATCTTCTAGGGTTTTATACAGTTTTCTTCTTACACATTATTCTTGTATTATTTACAGAAAAGGCAAAGATTGAAGCTCAAATTAGAGCTGCTGAAGCTGCAGCAAAATTGAAGGCAGAGTCCGAGTTGAAAAAGCAACGTGAAAGAGAAAGAGAAGCAGCTCGGATTTCATTGCAAAAGGTTTGCATTATATTATTTTCTTCTCTGTTCGTATGTGTAGTAGTCGGTTTAGAGGTTTGGTGACTATAATACTTTGCTGAAATTTTGAATCAGAGCATCAGCTGATCCAATTATTTTAATTTGCCTGTATTCGTAGATGGAAAAAACAGCTGAGATTGAACAGAATCTGGTGATTCTAAAGGAACTTGAGGTGTTTATTGGTTACACTCTTATTCATCAGTTGCAAGGTAGTAAAAATGGACCTGAAAAGGTGACTGGAGTATATAGAGGTAATAATGAAAATCCACTGCATCGGCTGGGTTTGTTCATCAAAGATGACGAGTGTTTGGAAGAAGATGACAATGAAGATGCAGTTGTCAATGAAGATGGTGAAGAGGGAGAAATACTATCATAACAATAGAATAATTCTTCTGCACATTTCTTCTGCATGTTGGAAGTCTGGACCAATCAAAGAGGATTCAAGATAACATGGGTCAAGCACTAAAACAATCCACATTGAATACTGGCCGGATTAGTATGTAACTCCACTCTCTTCCTCATGGACTCCAGCTTTGTCTCCTTTGTTAATAGTTCCATTGTGATATGCTGAGAGCCAAAAAGGAGGAAAAAAAGGAGAAAAAATTGTAGTCTTTTGTAAATGAAGTAATTTTGTAGGGAAGTGGATATGCAAATACGTATATATTTATATAGAAAAGCTTAAAGTACAGTTTCCATCAAAAGAGTTAATGAATTCAGGACTCTCCATCTTTGCTCTCTTGCTCAAATATATTTCATAAAATCATCATAAAAAAAAGTGTTCATGGGATATATTTTACATCTTACCTTCCTGGTAGACTTTTGGATTCTTATAGTTCTTTATAGTTTCAATGTGTAGGGTTTAAGAGTCTTAACAAAAAAAAAAGAAAAAGAAAATTAGCATTAACAAAAAAGAAAAAAGAAAAGAAGTTTGATGCCAAAAAGAAAGAAAAAGAAAATTAGCAGTAACTAGTGAATGTGCATGTATAAATATCTAAAAATAATTAAATTAATTTATTATTATTATTCCATTTACAAAAATTGGTTTTTACTTTTTTTAATATAGTAAAAAATTTTGAAACCAAAAAACAAAGGGGAAAAATCTGAGTCGGTGTATATGGGTCATTATTATATTATAATAATGGGCCTGGGCGTCGATAGCAGTTAGCACTAAGCACCCAAACAAACAAAAAGGAAATCACGAAAGAAAAGCCTCCGTCTGCTGAGAAAGAGAAAAAAAACCGAAAGAGAGAGAATGGGGGTAGAGGAAAATCTGAAATCTTTGAGCATCAACGAAGAAGAGAACAAGAACCCTAATCCCGAGGAGGAGGAGTTGGAGGAAGGAGAGATCGCCGGAGAAGAAGATGATACGACGTCGTCCTCGTCGAAGAAAGGTATAGTCGAGCAGCCGCACCCGCTCGAGCACTCCTGGACCTTCTGGTTCGATAACCCATCTGCCAAATCCAAGCAAGCTACTTGGGGTAGCTCTATGCGACCCATTTACACCTTCGCCACTGTCGAGCAATTCTGGAGGTATCTTTTTTCTCTTTCAATTTCAAGGTTGTCTTTCCAAGAATATGAAATTTATCTTCTATTTTCTTTCTTCTGTTTTCTTACTTGATTGTGGATTATTATTGATGATATGTTATATTTTACCATAGAAATCTTCTCTAATTAGTGATTACAGTACGGTTTTGGGGTTTTGGTAACGTAGGACAATCTTTGAATTTCTTGAAATCTGTAAAATTTATATCATTCCTAGGACTTCTTTTTCATTTGTGCAACTGCAATTGGTTAGTTCATGGTGTATATGTACTTTTTCCTGTAATTTATTTTAAGTGAAATCTTTTTTATCTTTTTAATTCTTATTGGTTTTCTTAAAGCTATTACTCATTAGGATGAAAGTGTTGCTTTGCAATATTGTGATTTGATATATTTATGATGGATTTCCAGTACAAGTGGGATATTTTTAATCTCATCTTTGAAATGATGTCTTTTGGAAGGATCTTGGGCTGCCTACTAAATATTGCTTTTTCATAACCTCTGTTTATCTAATTGGATGTTGTTAAATGGCCATTGAAGATCCATTGCCATCAACCTTGTAGAAAGTTCTTTTCTCAGATTTAAGGGGGCTTTAGTCTTTCTTATTAAAATTTTTGGACCGTTCCCTGGTGCGTTTTGGTGGATAATGTTTGTGATCATAGAACTGCTGCATTGCCATTGAGTACTATGTTTATAATTTACTTCTTTTTCTTGGCTTTCTCATGCGAGTGTTACTTATGGTTTTACCTTGCAAACTTTTGTAATTGCAGTCTTTACAATAACATACACCACCCTAGCAAGTTGGCTGTGGGAGCAGACTTCCATTGCTTCAAACATAAAATCGAGCCAAAGTGGGAAGACCCTGTCTGTGCTAATGGAGGCAAGTGGACTGTAACTTTCTCCAGGGGCAAGTCAGATACATGTTGGCTGTACACGGTATTATTTCAGATAACGAAATTACTTATTTGTGTATGGGAAATTTGTTGATGCTTGAGGGAAAATGAGGCCTGATCTCTTACCTGTTTGCTTTATTAGTTGCTCGCTTTGATTGGAGAACAGTTCGAGTATGGTGATGAGATCTGTGGAGCAGTTGTCAGTGTGAGAGCTAGGCAGGAAAAAATAGCACTATGGACCAAGAATGCTGCCAATGAAACTGCTCAGGTAACTAGAGTCGGTTAGGAAAAATGGCTTGTGCAATTCTGAATTCATTTTTCATGGTGTTTTTGTTTCTTATGCAGGTTAGCATTGGTAAACAGTGGAAAGAGTTTCTTGATTACAACGACACTATAGGCTTCATATTCCATGTAATGGCTTCTTTCAATATGTGGAGCCCTTTCATGTTTTTTTTTTCAATTCCTTTGTTTCAGTTTTTATCCAAAGTTGTGTTCTATAACTCGTATTTGCTCTTTTCAGGAGGATGCAAAGAAGCATGACAGAGGTGCCAAGAATCGCTACACAGCATGATTTGTATAGAGTTCTTCTCTAATGGATTCTGAACCAAGAATGCTTCTCAGGACTTGGGAAACACCTATGGCTGATTTTTTTGCTCCTTTCGGATTCTGATCTGGTTCTGCCATGGCTGTTTCTACTTTCTACATAAAACTTCTAGCTAACTATGTAAGGGAATGTAAAACTGCTTTCTATTAAAATTTCTGTTTCACCATTTATACATTTATTATAGGATGCTTGCTTATCAGTTGTGATTGCATTTTGCTCTATGGAATTGGAAGCAATGCCTTGATATGATAATCATAGCTCTTAACTCTCAAAGTTGATGACATGGTTAACTTTTGCACTTAACTTGGAGTCATATCAAACTGAATTGATCTGGTGATTCATTTCTTCCACAATTCGAATTCCAAAATTTTCTGTTGAACATATTAGCTTCAGCTTTCAGTTTAAGTGGTGAATGGTGATAAAATCATAGATTTTCTATGGATCCATTTGGTAAGCTTATTAAAGTTTAAACAGGGAATGTTTCCTATATTTCGATGCAAGTGCAAAATTTTATGCCTTTTAGATTGGATTGGTCAAGCCTTGTCACCCAAAGCGTGGGCATCCATTAGAGTAGTCCATACCCATAACCAAACTAGGCCGATCCAACTTGAAAATCCAATAGGAACTTTTAGACTTTAATAATTTTTTTTTACTCTCACCCGATATCCAGAGTTTTGCTCTGACCTACCAACGGGAACGGGACCTTTCAATTTTAACGATACTAGCATGTTGCAAATATCATAAATATGGATCTAACTCCTCTCCAGTTCTTAACATGGACCGGATAGGCTAGTCCTATCTAGGATTAATCCACGTTGCATATTTAGAAATAAAAGGCTTGGATTGCTATGAGTAAAATATCCACTTATTTTACACAATCACAACACTTCTTTTACACATTTTATTCATTATTATCATAATTTGTTACAGACTTGCTACATAGATCGAAGAAACCATGAAAACAACAACCAACTTAGTTTTCAAACCAAGCCCTTAGAAAGGAAGCAGCTAGGCTTAGTTAAGTGTAATATTCATCATATATGATACAAAATCAAAGCTGCATTTATTCTAAACCACACACACATATTATATGATTCAATTTAACAGGGAAACCATGCATAGCCCCAATTGGATCCTAGTTTTCAATATAGGATGTTTTGTTAAGGTTGTCTTGTCCATCTTCGATCCTCATATGCTGCAAATATGTCTTTCCATGAGGCCTACGGACAAAATAATCCCTGCCGTATTGCTCCATCCCTACCCTTTTAAACAATGGTGGATTCTTGGGGTTTACGAGGCTTGGCGAAGGGCCAACCTCAGCCTCAAACTTGGGGTTGACGAAAAAGGCAACCGTAATTCTTTCTTTCACCATGTTTGCCGTTGCCTTGTGCTCAATACTGTGGTAAACCCCGTTGCTAAAGATCTGTCAGCAAGCATTTAACCATTCCATGTTTGAGAAGTTATTAAATGGTTTATTAGATATTTTGGAGGGAAAAAAAATAGTCCTTAATTAACTTTCATTTTTTTTCCTGGAAAAAAAAAAAAACTTTCAATTGCACATCTGAACTTGTAAAAGATGAACAAATTAATTATTTTGGACGAAAATTAGTATGTACGTCTTCGTTAAATTTCTGTCCAATTTCAATCTTTAATGAAGCCGTACCAATTTTTGTTCAAAAAGGACTAATTTGTTCATTTGTTATACAAATTTAGGTGAAAAATTAGAAGTTCAAGGATTAATTTGTCCCTTTATTACAAGTTCAGAAGACCAAAATGTCTGTTAAGCCTTATTATTATGCTTTTCGAGTCAGAAAGTTGAGAGACAAACCTCTAGAATGTCTCCTATGTTGACAACAAGGGCATTAGGTTGGAAGATTAGAGGCAACCAAACTCCATCTTTATTCACATGAAGGCCATCGACCCCATTAACTTGGTTAAGTATGGTAATAAGAGTTGCATCAGAGTGAGGAGCAAATCCCATTGCCAGCTCTAGGTTTGGACATGGTGGATAATATGTCATCCTCACGGATTGCATCCCATTTTCAGACAACTCAATCATCTCATTCACGTCAATTTCCAAAGCTTTTGCTATGAAACTAAGGAGTTTCATTGCAATCTTTTGGAGTTCCATGAAATATGATTCCAATATATTTCTACATGCAACCAAAAGCGAAAAAGAAAAGTCATAATGAGACAAATTATATATAAAGAGAAATTAATTAACTTATGAAATTACTTGTTGAAAAAGAAAAACCTTAAGGATGAAGGGAGCTCTGGTAAAAGATGAGGATTTCGCCTATGGATAGGGTTGGTTATGAAATAAAACCTATCGGCCCAATCACGTTTTCCATCTTCTTTTCCAATATTTCCATAGCCTTCATGCTCCCCTGCTTTTATCTTGTATTTCATTCTCTCCTCCATTGGAAGGTTATAAAATTCTTCAAGCTCATTTTTCAGTTTTTCCACAACTGAAGACTTCACTCCATGGTTCACCAACTGCAGTAAAAATAACAATTTCAACGTCAACTGATCTATATGGACTCTCTTTAATTAGCTAGGTTTTTAATTATTTGATTTGTCCTTATTGAAGTTATTAATTAACTTAATTATTGCTAAAAATATATAGTTTCTTTCCCTTTTGAGACATGTGAGTCCAAAACCATGACCCTGATCTGTCAAGATTATAATAACATATAAATCGAATTATAAGAACATGAAGGGAAACTTCGTCATATATATGAAGATCATATATGAAGATGATCTATATATATGAAGATCATAGAAATTAATTGAGCAATATTATCATTTTTTTCTCTCTCTCGTTCATGATCTTTAGGATCATCACGAAGAAAGGTGAAATTACAAATAAAGGCGAAGAAAAATATTGTGTTTAACCTGAAAGACACCCCACTCCTTGCAAGTTGAGTGCAACTTGTCAAGTTCGAGATGATGATGATGATCTTCCCCAGAAACCAACCGAGCCATGTCGATAGTTGGGGTGGTAATTGGCAAGACATCACCGTTAGAAGGAGGAGTTTGATGATATTCATGATCTTGTCGGAAATAGTGTTTGGGGATTGAGGATATGGGCTTATTTTTGACAAACTCTTGAAGGCTAATCACTGAATTAGAGTCGCTAATCTCTTCTACGTCTAAGGACCCCATTTAAATATTTCTTGAGTGCTTTGTATATATGAACAAGACGAAGAGTATTTATAGGGGAAATTTCAGCTTTCAAAGAGGGGGAAAAAACTTACCAAAAATCTATAAATTTCATGAAATGGTTCTAGAAATGAAGCAGATCGTGCAAATTACTGGGTTGACCCTTATAATTTAATTACCTTTTATATATATTATTACATTATATATTACTGCAAACTTTTTGAATCTAACAGATTTATACAACGAATCATAAATGTATGCCAATTAAAAGTGCTATATTATATTTTGTTATCATTTTGAAGAAACCTTTAGGATGACAACCTTAGAGGAATGGCATTTGATTTTGCTTAATATATTATCATAATTTTTTTTTTATGATTGACCATATATATTAATTACTTTTTGAAGGCGATATTTTTGTTTAATGTATAACATACATGAATGAGGGGTGTTTAACTCATCCCTTGGGGAATTTTCTTTCTTTCTTTTTTTCTTTTTATTAGGTCAACATATTAACAATATAATGTTCGATATACATAGAACCGATAAATGATTTGGTCAATAACTTTGTAAGTTGATATAATCATTTTATAAAACATTATTGTCCAAGTTTGGGTATATTAAATATAAGTAATAAAGGGAATTAGAAAGAATTTTTGCATATATCTACCATATAATAATTTCTAGAATGATTTCTAGAATAATTTCTAGAATGAAAATCTCCATTTTACCCTCGATTGAATTAACCTGATGAATTTAGTGCACTTTTAATTAGCTAGATTAATTTGTCAATTTAACTTAATTTTACCTAAAAATTTTTAAATTAAAACAAATTTATTTTTTGATACTTGAGGTTACTAGGATTTTTTTTTTGAAAAATAGATAACTTTCATTTATGTAACTAATTTTACAATAATTTTAGGAATACCATCTCTCATTACATCAAATCTCAGTAAAACCCTGTAATCATTTATATTTTGCACCTGAAGAACGAGATCTTCCTTGGAAATCCAAAATGTCTGTTGTGAATCATGTTGATGTCTCGCTATCATGCCCATCACCCCCTCGTTGTCGCTTGTTTTTCCAAACAAAAAGTTTCGATCAACGATGATCAAGTAGTGATTGATTCGATGGACAGATCTCTTCCTATTGGCACCCAAAAGAAAAGGTTTACAACGATTTTACCACAAACCTGAATAAATAAAAAGTTGATCATGCTTAAAGCTATCATAAAATTCAGACTCAATAACTCATATTCGAAAAGAACTGAGACTAGACTCGAAACTGACTCAAAAAAATAAATTGACTCAAACCGACTCAAAAACAAACTCAAATAAAAACTGAACAGATCTGTATATCTGAATCCTTTATTGAAAAACAAAGGAATTAACAAAAATGAAATCCTCCTCCTCCCCCTTGGCGTCACAACCAATGAGGAGGAGGAGGAGGAGTCGAAACACTAACGAAAACTAAAAGAACTAGGAGAGGGAGAATGGGAAAGAGTGAGGTTACTAGGAATTGAATCTATTAAAAACTAAGAGTTCATTACTACCAGATCAGATGTCTAATGACAATTAGTTCAGATTTAGGTATATTAATTGACTAATTTTGGCTCCCCTTCTGAAGACAAAATTAAGAAGAAAAGATTCGTATAGAAAAAAACTAACTAGGTACTATCAACAATATATTTAATGTGAGTAGTAATTTAATTTTTTTTATAATATGCCAAATATTATAAAAAAAATTTTAATATTGGGTTTACTAGTATAACATTTTTTTTGAAGAAGGTTTACTAGTATAACATCGTTTTGTAGGAAAGGAAAGAAAATCTCATGGATAGTACTCCCATATATATACTAACAAACAATTCTGAGCAAGATTAGTCAAGTAATCTGCACACTTGTTATTTTCTGTAATAATGTGCCTCATTTTCTTAACTCTTAACCTAACCTTCTCAGATTAGATATAGATATATAGCATTGATGACCAGATAAGGATAGTGATAAATTTGATTAGTTGAAAATCAAGTGATCTCAAGAACATGTCTTGGATATATGGATAAATCCGTCTGATCTCTATTTATAGACATTAATATAAAAAAACACATCCATGTTCAAAGTTCAAACCTGTCTGATCTAAAGCACATTTATGTTGATCATAGTTTGTCATTTTTGCTGTTCCCAAAAGAAAACACACATACATACGATGAGGGGGGATGTGCCGGCAACATAAAATTTTCATTAAAAAACAGTAAAGAGTACCTCAAGTCATGACCTTGATTGTTGATGAACAATATATATATATATATATATATATATATATAGTTATATACATGTTTTTTCAACGAATATATAAACTTTTTATTTATAAATTGTAGAAATATATATCTTATTGATAATAGTCCAAAACCTGATAAATGAAAGTCATTTTCATTCGTTACGTGTTACCTAAGGTATGAATTTTCTATGCAATAGTTATATAAACGTGCTTAATTATTCCTAATATATATTTTTCTTTTTAACAATTTTTTGAGTGATTCTTTTTAACAATTCAACTATTCAAGATGTGGTTACAACATTTGGTTTGACGAATTATTTGATTTATAAGTTTAGTACTTTAAAGGCAAATTATCACGTTTTAATTGCAACTTTAGATTATTATAGGGCCTATTAAGACTAATTCAAAGGGTCATTTTATGTTATGTTGTCAAGTCGTCATGAATGATGAAAATTTCCATAAAACAATTCAAAATCCAATTACTGAACTACCCTTTTCACTCCATTCGTGCAAGAATTTATATTCAGCAAATTAAAACAAAAAACTTCAATTTGGTTAATTTTTTTTAAAAAACAAAAGTTTAGAGCATGGTAGGCAATCCCATCTCTAAGGACAGGATAAGTCGTTAACTTATTTGGGGATTTACGAATCGATTAGACTTTCAACTACGATTTTTCAAACTTATAGATCACCTACCAATAAGGATCGATTATGGAGACTCAAAATGGAGTGCTAATTCTACCAGAAATCCAAGAATTTACCACTGTTGCTTCAAAATGTTTTGGTTGGACTCTTTCTATTATACATGTGCTTTTCATTTCTTAATTGTCATTACCACTACATTTCTATGAAAATTATTGCACCGTTAACAATGGGTATTGAAAAAAGTCACCATCACCAACATGTTCTTTTCATTGTCGGTCCAGTGTAATTTTCTTAGGAAATTATTAATGTTTGGTCAAGGACCTTATCTCTATTCTATATGCATGTGCTAGAGAAAATGGGTAAATAATAAATTGCTAAATTTCGTCATCGAAATCACTAGAATCGGATTATTTTTTAATTAGTCTTGAGCAAGTAGAGCGTTGCGTGGACTAATTTCTAGTGATCGCGTACGAGTTGAGTTGTTTATTTTCTTTAATTCTTTCTTTCTTTCTTCTTCTTCTTATTAGCTCAACTCAACTAAAACCCAACAAGCATATATTAAAGCTAATTTAATATTTTGTTCGTTTGAATTTTGAAGTATATATCTTCCTCAAATTGCGCCCAAAAGGCAAAATACTTGTATAAATTCCAATCTTCTCAAATCTCAATACCTAATACCAGTTTAAGTATTAAAGCCAAATATGTTGACGTATATTCTATTCTTGTTTACTATGAAAATTAATAATAAAAAAAGATTTGCTATCTTCTAATTTGCTGTGGTAAGAGGAAACAAATGTATAATTAATTGCTGTAATGATGTAATCAAAATTTTATGTGATTTGCATTTCGACATATGTTTGAATTCAAATTCAAGTGTAGTTTAATTAAGTTGGCATGAAAAGATTAACATGAACTTGAAAAATAAATATAAGATATATATGTAGCAAACCTATTGTTATAATGTCACTACTATTGTTTTTTCTTTCTAATATTTCAAGCAATCAAAATAATACATGCGTTGAATTAGGAATATTTTTTAATATAATTTTTTATTATTGACTATGTTGATTGAGCTTTCTAGTAGCAAAGCTCCAATATAGTCATATTGGATTTTGACTAATTCAAAGTTGAATCACTTTGAACTTTATGGTGGAGATCAAGGTCGCTGCATCTATTTTCTCTATTCATAATATCAAATATGGAAACTTATTTGAACGACATTCAAATCCTTTTAATCAACCAACATGTATAATTGCTAGCTAGTTATTGTAGACACCCGTTTTTGTCCTATATCCTTCATACTTCAATTCATTTTGTTATTTGGCATTAGGGTCACATAAGGGCATTTTGGTCATTTTCACACTAAGGGCATTCTGGTCATTTGCACATTCAGGGGCATTTTTGTCATCTTAAGTTCACTTTTAATTTAGATTAGTTAATTCACTTTTAGTCATCTAAAGTGCATTTAAAATCACAAAAAGAATTCATTGTTTCTCATTTATTCATTTACATTTTTCAGATTACATATTTCACAAAAATACAAAAAAAATAGAAATAGCAAAATACAAAAAAAAGTAATAAATAACTGCATTTGTTTTTTTTCATATGGCTTAGGTTTACAAAATACAAAATAGAATTGCATTTCACCATGTATTTGCAGTTTACAAGTTACAAAAGAAGTCGGGCTTTTCATATTTGAGTCTCTCAATTGGTTCTATCTTTTCCTTTTATCTTTGGTAGCTTCTTTCTCCCATTCTGTCCTCTGCATTGACAACCTGATGTGCAACTTCCCTTTGACCCCAATCACAGCCTCTTCCTACTCAGATTCCCTGCCTCATGATCCAAACACAACATAGCAGCAATCATAAAATCAGTTAAAGCTACCATAGCATTTCATACCTATTGTCATTAGGGATATAGAGCATAGAAATAAACAGCATTTTTCATGGCATTGTCACTACAATTACAGCAACAAATTCAAGTTGTCTACATGGTATCTCGGCATCCAAGTTCACAAGCAAAGCATTCATGCATTCACTTTCAACATGCACATTCACAGTTACATACAGTTTCACACAATTTAGAGAGTAGAACAGTTCCTCATCAGTATCCACTTTCATTTCAATAAGCATTCATCACATGTAATAGAGCATTCCCAACCATGCATTACATATTTATGATCATCACAAAGCATAGGCATGCATCTTCCATGATTACAAGAGTCTTTACTTGGTACCATGCATTGCTTTCTTTTGTATTCACTCATTACATGATCACATTCAAGCATAAATATTTTCACACATACACTGCATTGTAGTGAAGATCATCAGAATAGCTTGCATCCTCGCATTTCCAATAATCATTATGGCATTCAATGAACAGTCTCATGCATTCATATTAAACATACATCTTTGCACTGTAAGAGTAATCAAAAATACAAAACTGTAAGAGTAATCAAAAATACAAAAAACAGAGCATTGTATTCTTAGTATCACCTACATACTAGCATGGCATACATCATCAATAAACATACCAATTCAGCAGCAAGCAACAGACAATGACAGAATAAGAGCACACATACAATTCAGTGGATATAAGCACAAAAGTCAAAGGTGGTTTTCAACGGTTATGGATAGGGAAAGGGCTAAGGGTATACCTGAAAGAAATTCCTTCAACAAGCTCCCTCATGCCAGCTCACTCTGCCACCTCAACCTTCTGGTCTTATCTTTCACAACAACCTGCAGAAGAGAGAAAGAGAAAAAATTGGTTAGGAAGAAAAAAAAAAGAACAAATAGAAATTGGAGAGGATAAGAAGAGAAAATACAGCTCAGAGCGAAGGAAGGGATCCTTATCTCGATTCACTGAAAAAATACAGTCTCTCTCTTTTCGGTTGGGAATACAGCCTTTCACTCACTCTCTCATGCTCCGAATGGACTAATTTCCTCTCCCTATGGCTCTCTCTCCTCCAGGGAACTCTCATTTTTCTTCACCGAATACACACACTGAATTCAGGAGTCTCTCTCACCATTCTCTTTGACCTCTCTCTCTAACAAACTACGATCAATCTCTCTCTTCATCGAAAACTATCATCTTTTCTCTTCACTGAAAAAACTCTCTGGCTCTCTTCAATCAGCTTCTCTCTACAGACTCTCTTTATTTTTCTCTTATTCACGGAATTATCTTCAAGCCCTCTCTCACGAACCACTTCTTGGATCTCTTCTCTCGGAACTCTCCCTCTGAGAATAAAAAAAGCTCTCATCCGAATACTCTCTTCTTTCTCGTAAAAGACCCATGTTCATCCTCTCTCTTCACTTTCTCTCTTCGATCATGAACCCAATCTCTCCCATATAAAAGCTCTGGAAAAAATATAAACCGATTTCAGTAGCAATCAAACAGAGGCAAAAACAGAAAACACAAAAAAGGAGAGAAAAGAGCCAGAAGAAGAGAGAGAAAAACAAATTCAGATTAGGGTTCTTGGGTGAAATTGGGGACTTTCGGTTAAAGGAAGCTTACCTCAAATTGAACTTAGAAATGGATAGAGGGAGGAGGGTAGAACGAAACGTCAAAGATTGAGGCCGATTCGACGGCGGGGTCACCGTAATCTGAGCATCCAATGTTCGGGTTACCGTCGACGTCACCTAAAGTCAAAGGTTCTAGTTCACGGAGGATTATACCATGCTTTTCAAGACGAGGATCGAGCAAAAAAAAGAGTTGCAGAGATCTGGTGTCTAGGGTTGTTTTTTGTAGAGAAGAAGGGCTGATCGAGGAAGAAGAAGAAGAAGAAGAAGATAGAAGAGAAAAGAAAAAATTTGGCTTAAAAAGAAGGAACCAATTCAAAACGGCGTCATCTTTGTGAGTCTTCTTTCCAATTTTTTTCAATTTAGCCATTATTTATTCAATTCAGTCCATATTACTTTAATTTTGGTTTTAATTACTGCTGTTTGGGACTGGTTATGCTTGATAATTTCAATTCGGGACTTGTTTATGTTTGAATGCTTCGATTTAATGTCTGCTTGTTCTGTTTTGTGGTAAAGTTGATAGATTTAGGTTCTTTTGGCCATGAATAATCTTTTTCATGTTAAATCTTAAGTAGGTTGTTGAATATTCATGTCATTTGTTAAGTTTAAGATTAAAGTCTAAGTTTTGGTCATGAGTAGTTTAAAAATTAACCCTTTAGTATAAAGGTTAGTCTTTTGTTCAAATAAATAATTTGAATTAACATGATTGGTTAACTTTTCGTTGGTAAGTAAGTGGATTTTAGGGTTTAAAGATGTTCATTTGTTAAGTTTGAGATGTATTTAGCTTAAAGGTAGAATCTTTAATTGAAAATGATTAGTAATTGCTTGAGTTTAAATCAACTTGATTTTGAAACTTGAGACTCTTGGTTTGAATCTTTTAAGTTTGTGTTAATTCAAAATGATTCTTTGATCCCATCTAGAGTTTATTTTAATTGGAAAACTCAAAACTTTAATTCAAAGTTTGAATTTTTGGATTAAAATTAGCTTGGAAATTTAAGTATTTTTGGGCTAATTTTAATTTGAAAACCACGACTTTGAGTTAAAAGTTTGATTTTTTAAATTGAAAAATGACTCAAGAAAAGGAGTAATGAATTGATTTGGAATAACATCTACTTAAAAATCAAGTCTTTGCTTAAGAATTTGACTTCCTTTTGGTTTGAGTTAGTGAAATATTAAGTTAGGTTCTTCATGTTTAATTCAATCAACTTAGTCCTTGATTTTGAGTCTGCTTTGTTAATTGATGCATTTAGTGCTTATATATAACTTGTGTTTTATGCCCCTGAAATTTGCTGACTGTTTTTTCTTAGTGTGCAGAAAAGTCCCCAGAATTGTCCAGTTGGCCCTTAACTTTCAATTTATTTATTTTCATTTGGGACTTGTAATAATTTAGTAATTTAGTAGATAAGTAAAGTAGAAAGTAATCATATGCATATCATGTTTAATTGTCATTAATTATAACTGTTTGCATCTCATGCCACCTTTATCTGCTTCGATTAATAAAGAGGCGTTTTTAGCTATGACGGGCAAGTCTCGGGTAAAGGTGCAAGAGCACGACCTCTCGGGATTTCGCCCCGAGATTGATTGGTCTTCACGAATATCCCTGGAGGGCCGGGCTAAGTTCGTGAGGGCCAATTCAAGTAAACTCCTTTTTATTAATCAACCAATAAAACCGGACCTTGCATTCATCATTTCATACATGCATTAGTTAATATTTAGGTTAAGATTTGAAGAAAAAGCAAAAAGAAGAAGAAAAGGAAAAATGAAAAAAGGAAAAATCAGAAAATTAAAAGATGCAATAAAAATGTGTTTTTAAAAATGTTTTCGAAAGAACTATGTTCTCTTATCAGTTTTCAAAAGTAATTAAAATTGGTAATCAAGAGTTTTTTTTAAAAGACTTAAACAGTGTTTTCAAAAATCAGATCAGGCTTAGTCTCAGGATTAGTAATCAATAAAAGAGGAAAAAGTTTTCCAAAAAGAGAAGGTTTTCTCGCCATTTTTAGGGGAATTAAAATGGAGATTTTCAAAGCAAAATAAAAGACTTCAAAAAACAAAAATAAAAGGTTTTGACACAGCATTTTCAAAATTTCTCCCCGGTGCAGAAGATTCAACAAGAGAACAGACAGTGAAAGACAATCGAAATGGAATTGATCGACGGTAGTTCAATCACATTCTCCATGTCCTCGACATTTGGTTTGAAAAATGATTTTATTTTCTTTTATAACCCCTTTTATAATGATTAAGATTAAGGACTAAAAACAACCTTTAATATTAAACCCGTTAGATTTAGATTAGACTAGAGGTAGCGTCGTTCGACGGGCGTTGTGGGGGTGCTAATCCTTCCCCACACGTAACCGACTCCCGGACTCGGGTTTTTGCACACAGACCGTAGTATTAGACTTACTGTGTCCGTCGTCAAGTATGGTCCATTAGGTCTAGAAATCAGTAGGTGGCTAATCACACCTTATAAAAAAGATTAGTGACGACTCCTGTTTTCCAAAATCGTTTCGGCAGGTCCCCCGGACCCGAACGTTTCGACAGTTATATAAGAAGATTATTTCTAAAGTAAGGTTCATAGTAACCTTAATTATTAACTAGGTGTCAGGTTTTATTTATTTATTTATTTTTTTTAATTTCAATAGTCGCACATAAAGAATTTTAATTTTAAGAAGGAAAATGTGAGAGACAAAAAGGTTTTTAATTTTGGGATACCGGAAAACCTTGAATAAAGAGGGAGAGTCATTATTCATGTTAGTAGGAGAAGAGTCAAATACTGAGCATACAACAGTTTGAGATAGTTTGGGGATAACTTTAATAGTAAGGTATAGATATTATGATTTATATTACTAGATATTATTCCTACGCATTCGCGTCAGGTTCTTTTTTATTATTATTATCTCAATAGTTGCACAACAATGTTTAATTTTAATAAAGAAAACGTGAGAGACACAAAGATTTTTAATTTCGGTGAATTAAAAATATTTTAAAATATTATTAATTCAGCATTATCCTAATATATTATTTTAAAAAATTTACTCAAATAAGTGTGAAAAACAATTACACCACCAAATTGTACAAATATCAGTAGAAGAAGAACCAAATACTGAGCATACAAAAGTTTGAGGATAACTTTAATAGTAAGGTATCGGTAGATAGATTCTTGGAATTAAATATCCGTCGATATATCCGATATCTATACCCCTCGATATAAATATCCAAAAAAATTTCAATGTCACCGGATATCCATCGAAATATCCATGTATCTGTCGATATTTATCGATATCTCGATAAATCTCGATATATCCGTAAATATCCATAAATATCCATATTAAATTAAATATATTTTTTTCGTTTTTACATCTAGGATTAAAAATATAAGCGACATTTCGATGAATTATTTCATTTTTTTCAAAAATATTAGCAATTGAAGTCATTTCTACAAAACTTTGGTAATAGTAATACGAAGAATTGTTTCGTTTGAGTGATTCGGTTTGAGATAGACCAGGGTATAATATAATACAATTTCATTCGAATTCCTTTTGGTCATTTATTAAATGATAATGTTCCTGAAATTGCCAAATTTATGTTGGTCACAATAATTTTATGTTTGTTTTTTTTTCCAAAGCTTTCTTCAAACTAATAACTGTATGTTTTCTTAAAAGTAACATTAACTTTTTAATTCAAACAATTTGATCCGATCCGGTTTTGTTCATCTATTTAATAGTAATATTCCTAACATTCACATTTTGGTATTGGACACAACACTTTTATGTCTGTCGTAACGTGCAAATCGCGAGACTTGAGCGCTAGACGCATTGGAAAGGAGTCGTCATTAATCTTTTTTTAGGTGTGATTGGCCACCTAATTTTGATTAACCATTTTAATGTGTTCTTAATGTTAAATTAAGTTCATTAATAATGATTAACCATTAGTCTTCATCACCAAATTTAGGGTTCGGGAGTTCAATTATGTGTAAGGAAGGTATTAGCACCCCTACAACGCCTGTCAAAAAGACAGTACCATTTAACTAAACAGTAACCTTTTAGCCTTAATCATTACTTTAAATCCTTTAAATTCATTATTGTCAAATTTTTTTAATTAAATTGTCTTCAATTTCCTCACATTTTGACAAAAATTTTAGACAATTATCCTCAAGAGTATTCAAGAAATTTAAAATTTCTCGAAGAGGCTCCGTCGTCGGAATTTTAAATTATTACCTTTATTTAGATATACTTTATTAACAATTCAATTGATTCTTAATTATTATTATTATTTTTATATACCGTTTCCCACAAGTTGGCAAGACTAATTAAACATCCATTTTAACTTATATCAATTCAATTAATTTTTATTATTATCATTTTTATATAGTCTCCCACAAGTTTGGCAAGACTTTGAAGAAAAACAATTTATTTACTTATATTAAAAACCAGTTTGATTTAATTCCTTTTATTTAATGGTTTCCCACATATTGGAAAAATCTAGTATTTATTTATTTGTTTATTTATTATTTTTATAATTGAATTTTCCATATTAACAATTTTATTTAATTTTATTAATTTTATTTCCTTTTTTAATATTTCTAAATCTCCCACAATTTGGCAAGATTTAGAAAATATTCTCATTATTATTCAATCTTTATAATTTATTATTTCTTAAAATATCTCCTAAACCTTCCACAATTTGACAAGATTTAGAAAATATTCTATTTTCAAATTTTATTTTTTTATTATTATTTTACATGAACCCTAATTATGCAAAATCCTCAAATTCCCCACAAGATTGGCAGAATTTGACAGATTTACCTAATCTAATCTAATGCATATGATTTTGCCGTTCACAGTTTATACTCATGCGGGCCAGGAGTAATTTTGATTTTTTTGATGTTTTGATTAACGGCAAATAAAAAACAATTTATTTTGATTTTTGAATTGACTTTTGAGATCATATCAGATAATTTTGAACAAGTAATAATCTAAACAAGTCACATTCTATATTGTGCATAAAGAATAAATCAGGATCAAATCCACATAAAAAAAAACTAAAGAGAACCGGACCAATTATTCAATTAATCTCATAGCTATGAATTTATGATACAATTTGGCCAATCAGTATGATGATTTACACAAAAACAATAAAGACCAAAATAGTGATTATCCAGTATTGCAAATAATATATAAAGATCTAAACATCAAAGTTTAAACGTGTCAATAAAGATGAAAAAGTGAGTAAAAGAAATAATAAGTAAAAGAATGAACAAAGGGAAATGAACATGGGCTCCATAACGTGAAGACAAAGCACAGAAAATACCTCTTCAACGTTGCTTTGTTTATGAGAATTGAACGACTGATTTCAAGCTCTCAACAAACGAAAGTCAATTCTCTGGAATTTTATCGCGACAGAGTTTACGGTGGCAGCCAAATTTCTAACCGTGTGTATATGTGTGTCTCTTCGGCTTAGAATTTCTAACGTGTGTTAGTGTATGTCCGTCTCTCTTGTCTCTATTTTCTGTCTAGGGTTGAGAAAAGGGAGTCTTTATATATACCTAAATTCTTTGGAAGCAAGTCATGTAGGAAACTACTAGGAAATTTCCAACACAGATTTATTTAAAATGTGCAGTAATTATTTATTTGACCCACTTAACTAGCCCAATTAAATAACTACTAAAGTTCAAACCCAACCCAATAAATTGTAACCCAAACCTAATAAGGCCACATCACTAGGCTTAAACCAAAACTAATTAATTTCGACTTAGCCTAAACTAAATTTCGGTGTCTAAGTTTTGAATTTTGACTTTTGAAGAATGAACCGTGAAATGCAGGTTTTGAATTTTGAACCATGAGATGCTGATTTTGAATTTTGATTTTTGAATAATGAAATTCAAATTTTGAACTTTAATTTTTGAAGAATAGAATGCTGAAATGCAAGTTTTGAATTTTGACTTTTGAAGAATGAACCGTGAAATGCAGGTTTTGAATTTTGAACCATGAGTTGCTGATTTTTTATTTTGATTTTTGAATAATGAAATGCAAATTTTGAACTTTGAATTTTGAATTTTGAATTTTGAAGACTTTTAAAGAATGAAATGCTGAAATTGTGGATTTTGAATGTTTGAGTTTTGATTAATGAATAACATATGCGAATTCCGAATTTGAGAACCATCTCAATTGAGAAATGGAATTTTGGTTTTCGAACACCTAAACAGGGATCATAAACAAGATTTTGATGAGATACCTAAACAAGGACTTTAAATAAGGATTTGATAAGAAACCTAAACAGGCATCTTGAACAAGGTTTTGATGACACACCTAAACAGATACCTTAAATAAGGATTTTGATAAGAAACCTAAACATGAATCTTGAACAAGATTTTGATGAGACACCTAAACAGGGACCTTAAACAAGGATTTAATAAGAAACCTAAACAGGAATCTTAAACAAGATTTTGATGAGACACAAACAGGGACTTTAAACAAGGATTTCATAAGAAACCTAAACAGGAATCTTAAACAAGATTTTGATGAGACACCTAAACAGGGACCTTAAACAAGGATTTAATAAGAAACCTAAACAGGAATCTTAAACAAGATTTTGATGAGACACCTAAACAGGGACCTTAAACAAAGATTTGATAAGAAACCTAAACAGGAATCTTAAACAAGATTTTGACAGGGACCTTAAACAAGGATTTGACGAGACTGAATTTTGTCATGAAAAAGGATTTTGAGGTTTTACATAACAAGCAAACCCAAACGAGGGGAGAAATTTGCAACATGCTCAAGCTCAGATTTTGAAGCTCTTGAAAGAAACTTTTGACACAATTTTGAACAGAACAATTGAATGCTTTTGATGGATGTAAATGTTGACGATTATGATTATGAGATGCAATGCATGCATGCTGATGAACATTCATGATTTCAAAAGGTTCCAAGATGCCCCTTGTGATCCTTATCTTCTTTGACTATGATGAGTATAACTCAACTTTGAATATGGTCACCGGCTAGTTCAGTGGCAAGCTTTCCATGCACATGCTCCACTTATCAATCCAAATAGGCAACAATTCTCATTTTTCAACATTTCAATGAACAATTTGTCTCATGCTCCATGATCAGTTCACGTTAGAGATCTCAATCATCTTTCTATATGCCCCCATGATTGAATCAAGTTTGCATCATCCATTTTGATTCCTTCACTTATTTTTGAATGAACAGTGAACGCCTTTTATGATCATCTCTGAAATGTTTAGTCTTTATTATTTATGATGAAATGCAATGCAACATACAAGTTCCCGGAGAATAATAGTGAAATACATATATATTCAAGGAAAAAAGTATATATAATAGAGAAAGATCAAGTGGAATGATCAATCCATACAAGAAATTACTTTTGAAATAGAAAGAAGAGACTTCATGACAATGAATACTCTGACGATGATTGATGCCCCAAACCTTCTTCCAATTTGGTCATGTATTGATATTCCCAACTCAATTGATGTTTCTGGATCAGCTTCTCACCTCAAGAATTATTTCCCAAATCTTCCTCCAATTTGATCATGCATTGATATTCCCAACTCAATTGATATTTCTGTATCAGTTTCTCATCTTAAGAAACTTTCAAACATGATTCCGTGAACTGTGGCTTTCCAAACACGATTCGATCGGCCTTTCGAAGTTTCGTACTCAAGTGCCCAAGTAGATTCAAACCGCCTTTTCAGGTTTTCAATTTGAACCTTTTGATTTTTTTTTGTTTTTTGCTTTCTTTTTTTCTTTTAGATTGCTTCACCATGCACTTGCATTTGAAAAAACTCTTTGAAACTAATTTTCTCAAAAACCCATTTGAAAAATATTTTCTTTTCTTTTGAAAATAGTTCCCTCACTTCTAATATCCAGACCTGATCAAAGATGGACTTTATTAGGCACGTAATGTAGGATTGGGTTAGGGTTGCCAAAGAAAGGATTAAAAGGCTCAAAAATGTGTTTGAAGGTGATTGATTCAAGGATCACAATTCTTTCAATTTCGATGTCCATTTTTCATTTGAACACTTTCTTCTGTTCCCAAACTTCTTCTTTTTATTGAAATTCGCATTCTTAATTTTTCTTTGAATGGATTCAAGAACAATCTTCTTTTTCTTTTTCTTTTTTTTTTGTTCCTTTTCTTCTATTCCCTTTTTCTTTTTATCCACATTGTTCCTATTGACTTGCTTGGGCATATTTTCCCAATTTGTGACAATCTCTTATTTTCTTTACCTCCAGTGTGGAGGGTGATCCTTAATCAGGGTTGATTCGAAAGAAAATCCATAAGGCTCAAAGGGGACAACAATGGATAATTTTCTGCAAGCGAAGGAATAAGAAAGAAGGCCATTTATCATTTCAGATCTAGATATTTTGATGAAAGGCGATGTTTTGAAAATTCAAAACCTTTTTGAAAATTCATTTTTGAAAGTCATTTTTTTGAAAGCATTTTCTTGAAAATCTTTTTCGAAAACATCTTTTGTTTTGAAAATCTTGAAAATCTATGCAAGCTCATGATGTCACAATTCTTTTTTTTTCTTTTTTCCTTTTTTTTGATTTTTTTTTTTGGCAACTTCTCCCATTCTAACTTAGTGAGCAACTAGTAAACAACCATGCTCGAGTCTAAATCAGTTTTCTTTTGATCAAACCAACAAAGAAATCAATATTCTGCAATTGTGATTTTGACTTAGTTCATATTCTCATCAGAACCCCAAATTCATCATCTCATCAAACTTCTTTACAGAGCAAATCGTCTTTGTATTCATTATCAATCAATCTAGGAAGCAATAAGGAAAAGTGTATACAAATAAATAATATAACGAATGGATGAAAGAATGTGGGAACTTGCAACGCATTTTATTTCATGACTAATGATAAAAATTGAACATTGAAAGATTGATAACCATAAAAAGAATTCAACAAACACTCTTAAGAAAAGTTTATTACAATGAAGAAACAAGAAATCCAAGTGCATTGTCATCAATATTGATTTTGAGAAAACTGCACTACTCATAGCTTCACCAACCATTGTTTAGTTCCCACGAATTTATCACTTGCCCCAAACTTTAAGATTTCTCCTTCGAGAAGCTAAGCTTACCACTCTTGACCAAATCTTGAACTACATACTTCAACGTTGTGCAATTCTCTGTTGAGTGCCCTTGAGCTCCAGAATGAAAGTCGCAATAGGCATTCACATCATACCATTTTGGATATGGAGGCTGCCATGTTTTGTTATATTGAATGCGTGTGACCAAACCTTGTTGCAGAAGCTGTGGCAGCAACTCAGTGTAGGTATAGGGAATTGGCTCAATGGGTG
Organism: Corchorus capsularis; assembly: GCA_001974805.1. Classification (NCBI taxonomy): domain Eukaryota; kingdom Viridiplantae; phylum Streptophyta; class Magnoliopsida; order Malvales; family Malvaceae; genus Corchorus; species Corchorus capsularis. Next base: position 52,719 of record AWWV01008009.1, read on the forward strand.
TTCTTTCCTTAGTTTTTAGGGATGATGATAGTGCACTTGGTTGAACTACAGAAGACTTGGACATGAATGATGCCCCACTAGTAACGCTATTGGTAGAAGGGTAAGGGTATTGATGGGTGTTTGACAGTGGTTGGTAATAGTTGACTGGGTATTGGTATGCGTGACAATAGTTTGGTGGTGGATAATAAGGTCCGTATGAGCTTTTAGGTTGATATCCCTCTTGACTTGCAACATTGACTTCAGTTTCCTTCTTCTTATTACCTTGTCCCTTTTTAAATCCAGCAGCCTCTCCACCATCGATCTTTCCTAATTTCAAACCAAATTCTAACATCTCACCAGCCACAACTACTTTAGCAAATGTTTTAAGATGGAACAACTTCTCAAAGAAGATGGGCTTTAAAGTCTGTAAGAATAATGAGGTTAATTCTTGTTCTGGAATAGAGGATTGAACCTGAGAAGCAGCATCTCTCCACCTCTGCGCATACTCCTTCCATGTCTCACTAGGCTTCCTCTCCATATTCCTCAGAGATTCACGAGTTGGAGCTAGGTCCAACATGTACCTATATTGGGTCATAAAAGCCTTGGCGAGGTCAGCCCATGAATTGATTTTATTTGGCTCTAGCTGGTTATACCATACAGAAGCAGAATCAGTCAAACTAAACTGGGAGCAATGAATGAGAAGTTTATCGTCTTGGGTGTGAGGATGCATTTTCCTCGCATAGCTCCTCAAATGATTCTGTGAATTTTTAGTTCCATCAAACTTTTCAAACTCCGGAACTTTAAACTTCTCAGGTACTACCAAACCTGAGACTAAAGATAGGTCTGATGCATCCATCACATCATAATAGCCATAGGGGCCTTCCAAACCCTTGATCCTTTCCTCCGGCACATTGAACAAGCGTTTGCTATCCTCAGATGTATCCTTCTTGGATTTTTCAGTGACAGGGCTCTCAGTGGGTTTGATTGCCATTGTGTTTGGGTCAGACATGAAGGATGTATCAGTAGGGGCTCGTGGTTTAAAAGCACCACTATCTTGGGTAACATATGGTAGCAGATATGGTGGATAGGGGTAGAGAGAAGAGGTTTGTGGAGGAAAAAGGGACTGTGGGGATGTGGTTTTGAAGGTCTGAGCTGTTGGTGAGACAACTGGTTTGTGCTACATTCGATGGTCCATCACCTATTCCAAGAGCAGCCAACTTTTGTTCTTCTGAGACATGATTTTGTTCTTCCTGTTTACCATTCCCTTTCATTAGCTGAGTCAAAGTTTCCATCATTGCCATCATCCTATCCATCTGATTCCTTTGGCTATTCAACTGTTCTTTCATTTCTCCTTGATCCTTCTTAACCCTCTGAATTTCAGCTTGAAGTGCGGCTTCACGTTCATCTGCCATTGTTCTTGCTCTAAACCGAGTGTTGTAGGGATGTTGATGTTGTTCTTGAGCTATCTTGGAACCTTTCGTTAAGTACCATAAAGTAGTCATCAGGATACTTGCATTTGGAAACATCCTTAAAATTAACTCACTTAATGACATTAATTTTAAGTGAAATTTAAAAATTCGAGATTTGACAATTACACACTTTGTCATTATCAAATCTCTCTTTCTTCGACAATGATTGCTATGAAAGAATGTTTTACTAAATGTATGTTTATGCTCTTTATATGATCATTTAAGAAATAAAATGAGAGAAAACATATGGATTTAATTCATGATAAAGCACTACAACAATAAAGAATGACAACGACATGCACCTAATAAAGGTACTACCGCTAGGTATGGCTCTACCTAAGGTTGGCTTGAGTTTTTCGATATGCATGGTTTGGTTTATCCTAGAAGTTCCCAAATTGATCCTTTTACAAGGCACCCCCATTTCTCACCCATCACAGGCTACAAACGAAAAGGGTTCAATTTGAGTGGTAGTGATTTCCTAACCATTGCGGAGGTAAAACCTCACGAGAGTATAGGTACTCCACTTCCTCTATCAGGGATGACAACACTTATGCAAATGCAACATGAATGCACAACAAACAAAATAAATTTTGAGGATCTTAAGTAATTTTATTAAGGCTTTTGGTTAATGTTTAATTGTTCATGGCCTGACTCTCGAAGTCCCCAGCACAGTCGCCAAACTGTCGTAACGTGCAAATCGCGAGACTTGAGCGCTAGACGCATTGGAAAGGAGTCGCCACCAATCTTTTTTTTTAGATGTGATTGGCCACCTAATTTTGATTAACCATTTTAATGTGTTCTTAATGTTAAATTAAGTTCATTAGTAATGATTAACCATTAGTCTTCATCACCAAATTAAGTTCATTAGTAATGATTAACCATTAGGCCCCTTAATCATTACTTTAAATCCTTTAAATTCATTATTGTCAATTTTTTTAATTAAATTGTCTTCAATTACCTCACATTTTGACAAAAATTTTAGACAATTATCCTCAAGAGTATTCAAGAAATTTAAAATTTCTCGAAGAGGCTCCGTCGTCGGAATTTTAAATTATTACCTTTATTTAGATATACTTTATTAACAATTCAATTGATTCTTAATTATTATTATTATTTTTATATACCGTCTCCCACAAGTTGGCAAGACTAATTAAACATCCATTTTAACTTATATCAATTCAATTAATTTTTTATTATTATCATTTTTTATATAGTCTCCCACAAGTTTGGCAAGACTTTGAAGAAAAACAATTTATTTACTTATATTAAAAACCAGTTTGATTTAATTCCTTTTATTTAATGGTTTCCCACATATTGGCAAACTCTAGTATTTATTTATTTGTTTATTTATTATTTTTATAATTGAATTTTCCATATTAACAATTTTATTTAATTTTATTAATTTTATTTCCTTTTTTAATATTTCTAAATCTCCCACAATTTGGCAAGATTTAGAAAATATTCTCATTATTATTCAATCTTTATAATTTATTTATTTCTTAAAATATCTCCTAAACCTTCCACAATTTGGCAAGATTTAGAAAATATTCTATTTTCAAATTTTATTTTTTTATTATTATTTTAC
>AWWV01008012.1:0-132873 GCA_001974805.1 Corchorus capsularis
ACAAGCTCACACTCTCCAACTCTCACCACACTCGAAGAGGACCCCTACTGACTTGAACGTCGGAGCGGGTCCCTCCGGTATCCCCAGGGAACCCCTTCTAACGGTTTTACTCTCTTACAGGCATCTCGGAGCTCGATGTTGGGTCTCGATATGCCGTCTGTGGGAAATGAGCGAAAAGTCTAGCTCTTCCCAATGAAATTTAAGTTTTTAGCTCCAAAAGAGTGTCTGTTCGAGATTCCGGCCAACATCCGGCAGTCTTTTCGGTCAACCACCACCATCATCGTGTTACTCTCAGTTGAATGAGTCTATTGTCAAAAATTCAGCCCGAACCGCCGCAGAATCCGCCTCACGCGCCGCCTCCTATTCCCTCTTCTTCCTCGGCTGTCGGTCAGATCTACGCAATTCCGGCCACCTCCTAGCTACACCGCCGATACCATCGGCTCGGAGGAAACGAGACGAAACTACCACTGAAATTTCACAGCGAACGGACGCCGGATGGAGCGACACGCACCATTGCAACATTCTCTCTCTTCCCGCAACTTTCGGGCTAGATCTACAAAAATCTGGCCATTATTTTGCTACACCACCATTACCACCGCACCGGGGGCATTGAGGTGAACCGGTTGTCGAAAAATCGCGGCCAAAGGTGGCCGGACACGCCTCCACGCGTCGCCTGGTTGCCGTCCACTAAATTCCACACGCCCCCTCTATCATATCTGTTTTGAGCCCTAAGATCGTCCACGTGACACCATCCTAGTAACCCACGTCAGCAATCCGCGCCAACCATCTTTGACGAGCTAGATCTCGCCACGTCAGCAAACGGCCAACCAAGCAGCTCACGTCGTATGATTTGGCCGTGCGGCCAGCTAGCAGGTCGGTTTGGCAGTACGCCCGAACCGGTCCAGGTCCGAAAGTTCAATTGATCGGTTCAGTTTGTTTTGAACCGGTTTCATGAAATCTTAAATCGGTTCCCAAGGTTTTCAAGCGTGTTCTTTCCAATTTTGGGGTCAGATTTAGCCAATTCTTTCTCAAAAAAGGTGTACCAATACTATGTCATATTTAAACCATTATGATATATACAAAAAAAATGTTATGTATGCCTCACATAGCTTTTATCATTTTTTGTGGTAGTATGGGCCTAAGAATGGCCATGCAAAGCATCATGCTATTTTGATTAGCGTTATGTGTGGAAAGCAATAAGAACGATCGAGCATCCCTTGGTCGCACAGCCTAGTGGGTATCCCCCACACGGGCAATAAGAACGATCAAGCATCCCTCAGTCACATGACCCAGTGGGCATCCCCCACTCATGCAATAAGAAAATCGAGCATCCCTCAGTCACATGACCCAGTAGGCATCTCCCACTCATACAGTAAGAAAACCGAGCATCCATCGGTCACACGACCCAATGGGCATCCCCACTTGTGCGAGAAGAAAAATGAGCATCCCTTGGTCGCACAACCTAAAATGGGCACCCCCCCCCCCCAAGGCATATAGCCAAGATAAAACCCCCAAACGCATATAGCCTAGATAAAAATCCCCAAAGGCATACAGTCTATACAAAAAATTCCCAAAGGCATACAGCCTATAAAAAAAATCTCCAAAGGCATACCTTCTGGATAGAGTCCAAATGGGACCATTGGTTCACAGTAGAAACAACAAAAGCGTCAAATACAATAATAATGACATATCCCCTAATGGATGGGGAAAAGACGCTAACAACAAGCCTTGGACAAAGCAACAAGGCGTACAATAAAGTCACAAAAAGACTACCCTGCTAACTGAGGCGTACGACCGGATATACATCCATAAAGGAAAAGCTCCACCAAGGCACCGATGGACTCACGTTCGAATTCCATAAGAGAATCAACGATCGAGACCACAAAATGTAACTCGTGAGAACAAAACCCAACGCACAACCTCTCAAAAAAAGCAGATGCAAAAAAAATACGAGTGCAATAAAGTCGCCCGACCTGTTTGAAAATCAACATGTCGCACGCGCAAAATCAATAGTGAGAAAAATATGCCAAGTCATGGGAAACTAAACCAAACCCCAAAAAAAACCCGGTAGTATGCCCTCTAAGCTCACAAAGTGGTAATACGCCCTCCAAGATCGCGAAGAGGTAGTACGCTCTCAAGAATCGCAAAGAGGTAGTACGCTCCAAAAGACCGCGAAGTGGTAGTGCACCCCCCAAGATAGCAAAGCGGTAGCACGCTCTCGGAGTCCGAAAAGTGTAGCACATCCCAAGTTCGAAAGGCGTAATATGTTTTTACCCGATTCTTGTAAAGCGTAGAACGCTCGGATATCAAAAGTGGGAGCACGCCCACCATCTTGGGAGAGGGCGCCATACAACCACCATCTTGGGAGAAAGCGCCATACATCTATCATGTTGGAAGAGAGCGTTGTACATCCACCATCTTGGAAGAAAGTGCCGTGCATCCGCCATCTTGGAAGAGAGCGTCGTACGCCCACCATCTTGGAAGAAGGCGCCGTACATCCACCATATTGGAAGAGAGCGTTGTACATCCATCATCTTGGAAGAGAGCGTTGTACATCCACCATCTTGGAAGAAAGTGTCGTACATCCGCCATCATGTAAGAGAACGTCGTACATCCGTCATCTTGGAAGAGAGCGTTGTACATCCACCATCTTGGAAGAAAGCGTCGTACATCCGCCATCTTGGAAGAGAGCGATGTACATCCATCATCTTGGAAGAGTGCGCCGTACATCCGTCATCTTGGAAGAGAGAGTTGTACATCCACCATCTTGGAAGAGAGCGTCGTACATACATCTTGGAAGAGGGCGCTACATGCCCACCATAAACAGAAAGCTCCGCTCGCCCGCGATAGGAAGACAGCGCCGCTCGCCCACGATAGTGCCGCGCCCACCATCGCGAGAGGGCGTCGTACGCCCATTATCGGAAGATGACGCCGCACGCCTACCATTGGAAGAGGGAGTGCGCCCAAAGTTCGCGAAGCGGTAGTACACTCCCAATGATCGTGAAACGGTAGTACACACCTAAAGACCGCGGAGCGGTAGTATGCTCCCATAGATCGCGAAGAGGTAGTACGCTCTCGAAAACAAAAATGCGTAGAATGCTTGGAGACCCTAAAGCGTAGAATCCCCAGGTATCACAAAGTATGGAACACTCGAATATCCCAAAGTGTAGAATGCTCTCGCAAGATCACAAAAGAGATGATCGTTCGAAGATCGCAAAAAAAAAATCCATTATCATTGAAGGTGGTAGACCACGAGAAGACGAGTCACCATAAAAAATGGGAGAATGCTCACCATCAAATGAGATAGAATGTTCACCATCAGAAGTGGGAGCACACCCACCATCGGAAGCGGGACCACCCCCCCCCCTCAATCCGAAGTGCCAGCGCGCCCACCATCAAACATGGTAGATCTCCAAGTGAAGGTCGCTCACCGCGGAATGCAGGAGATCACCTAGAGAAGACTGGTCAGCCATGAGCACGGTAGACCTTCAAAGGATAGTCCATCACCACCAAGTGATAACCGCTCAGCACATGGTAGACCTCCACTCAGGGGCAAGCTCAAGACTACTTAGGAAGAGCAAATATGGGAAAAACCAACTCCTCAACAAGAACACCCGCCTGCCCGCCCACAAGATACTCGAAGGCAAGCTGTTCGTCCGGTCACTTTATAACCACCCTCACGGTTGGGGTGCAATTGTTGAGCATATTAGATTTCGGCCCAAGGCCCACTAGCCAATGGAGGCCCAAGCCTCATACAAGGTATATATATAGCCAAGGTATGCCTCATAAACTTAGAACATGACATAAGATGGGAGAACACAAGCTCACACTCTCCAACTCTCATCACACTCGAAGAGCACCCCTACTGATTTGACCGTCGGAGCGGATCCCTCCGACATACTCGAGGGACCCCTTCGACATACTCGAGGGACCCCTTCTAACAATTTTACTCTCTTACATGCATCTCGGAGCTCGATGTTGGGTCTCGATATGATTTGGCCTCAACTGTTTACACAAAAATAGAATGCATGAGGTCTTTCCGCCCTATAGAATAAGGTTAGTCATTAGTGCCAACCTTGGTTAGCCTACTTTATATAATGATGATAATACAACATACTTTTAGCATCTAAACAATAAGAATCCCTCCATCCCTCTTAAAAATAGAATGGAGGAACAAGTTCAACTGCGAAAACCTCAGTGATTCAAATGCATGATAATGTTCCTTTAGGTACTATGAAATGCTTACATTTTCTCCATCCTATCTAAAGTTGCAACATTGGGAATATTTCCTCTGAATCTGTTGAAACTCAGGTCACTGCAAGAAATCAGAACATTTATTCAATCTGGTTAGTAAGTCATGGCCACTAATTTTCAAGAGTATAATAATTGCCACACACACACAAAAAAAAACCGCTACGCAACTACATATAGTTTCTAATTTAATCAAAACAATGCAAAGCTAATTTGACTAAATTGATTAATAATATATATGTGGAATACTTTGCAGTAGCATTGAGCATCGAGCAATTGTTAACTAAAAAAAAGAGAGGCTATCGAAGCTGGATGGAGTAATGGGTCCAGCTTCAAGCCTTGTTATGTATATATATATATATATATATATATATATATATGAGTCAAAATCCACCCAAGTTCAAGACAATAGGTGTTGCAGACTTCTTTAAACAGCGGTTTCTACGTAAGCTCCAAGGAAAAGAGTCTTTCCTTGATATCTTGAGAATCCAAAAACTAGCCCAAAACATGTGATGGGCCGGCCTCCATTGCTCACTGGCTCTGGCTCGGGCTCAACCTCTCACGTTTAATTTGAATAACCCTTGCTTATTAGCATTTTTACCTCTTAAATAAATTATGGCTTAATGAGCAAAAAGACCCCTGAACTTACACTGAATCGTCAAATAAGCCCCTGAACTTTTATTTTGGCCAAATAAGCCCCCGAACTCTTAAAAAAAGCCAAATAAACCATGTTCCCAATGTTAAATACTCAAATAAGGACTAAACGTTTTAAGATTTTCTCAAACATGGATCAAAATACACAATTCCAACAAAATAGAACACATACTTGACAAATTTTTACAAATTAGGGAATCCTTGAATGAAAACCAATGCTTCCCATGCATACACGTTAAATTTGATAAAAAATGATACTATCGTGTTAATTAAAAATCAAACCTTATTAATCAAAATAAATTCATTAAACGTAATATGATATAAAATTATCGTGTGCTTTTCAATTTATATATATCTCACACACTAGTATTAACTTATATTGTATCCAATTTGTAAAAAAATATTAAGTATGTTTTCTAATTTGTTGAAATTGTGTATTTTGGTCCTTATTTGAGAAAATCTTGAAACATTTAGTCCTTGTTTGAGTATTTAGCCTTGGCAACAGGGCTTATTTGGTCTTTTTTAAGAGTTCAGGGACTTATTTGGCCGGAATAAAAGTTCAGGGGTTTATTTGACGGTTCGGTGTAAGTTCAGGGGCCTTTTTACCCATTAAGCCAATAGATTATATTAATGTCAATGACATTTTGTCCCATGAACTTTAGATCGCAACTGCTTATATTTTCAATTTCAGGACAATTTTTCTCATGAACTTTCAAAATTTAGAACAATTTACTTTTCATGTAGATGTAATTTGTCCTGAATTTTGAAAAATCAGAGGCAAATTGATCTCGATTATAGTTTAGGGAGCAAAGTGTAAGTAATCCTATAGTTTATTGGGCAAAAAAAACTAATAAGTGATTTGAATAAATGTGCTGTCAAAAGTTCCTGATATGGAGGAGAGGATAGATTTTTGGTTGTTGAATGTGTTTACAAGTCATATATTTTGTGAGCTTTTTGTTGTAAAAAAAAATCTATTATAATAAAAGAGAAATGCAATTAACAAACCCATATTTAGAAAAATCTGTTTAGATTTTTGGTTGTTGAATGTGTTTACAAGTCATATATTTTGTGAGCTTTTTGTTGTAAAAAAACTCGAATATAATAAAAGAGAAATGCAATTAACAAACCCATTGATTCTATCTCCTCTTCTAATACATATCCCCTCTTTTCAAAAGTACTGCAAAATAATATGTTTTAACTATATAAAACAAAAAGCATTGCCATTTAGGCAAAGCTCGTCCAAAAAGCTATGTTCTCCCATGTCTCAAAGCTAACAATTCAAGTGAAAAAGAAATGATTTGAGAGCAAAATTAAAAACATTGCTTTAGGGAGACATTTGAGGTCCCCTTTGCTAGTGCTCATGCTTGCAATTGCAAAAAGGAAAAAAAAAATTGAAGAAAAAAAGCATATCAAAACAATTGTGGTACCTTCTGGCCTAAAAAAAAAAAACAATTGTGGTACCTTGCTTTATATGGATGTGTTAACTCAAAAAGATAGATAGTTTGAGTGATTTTGATGCTTTAAGCATGCATACTTCTTTGCATGAGATGAGAGGCATTAATAGGGAGTTTTTGCAACTTTGTCAAAAGCATGAAAGCGATCCCTTTAGAAAACATCACCCCCACAGTACTAGCTTTCATTTCTTTTTCCTAATCTAGTTGTAGTAGAACTCTTAGTTTCAAACTCTAATTAAGGAAGGAATCATTTCTACTTTTTGATTGATGATTAATTAGCTAGTAACAAATTAAATTGAAGAAAATATTTGGACCCTCTTTTATTCGCATTTTGATTTAATACTTTGGACACATGTTCATTAATGAACTACATCAATAATATAGATTTCAAAATGATAATTACGATATAGTTAAGGGGGAGCTAATTATAATTAGTATTTTCACCCAAAAAAAAATTATAATTAGTATGAAGAAATTTCACAAGAATAAAAGTAATTAATCAATGGGAAATTAATAAGCAATTAACAAAACCAAGGAAATAGGGTCTTTTCCTCTTTATACCGTAGTTGAGTAATAAAATACCCAAACCAAAACTATAAGGGTAAAGATGCACAAGTTAAATGCTTTCTTCTGGGTTTTTGTCCATCATGAAAGAAAAACCTAAGTATAGAAGAACAAACATCATACTCTAACAGAGTGGCTTGGTGCACTTAAGCAAAGTTTTGCAGCATTAATTTAGCTCGTTTCCAATTTCTTGCAATAAGAAAAATATATATATAATGACAGCTTATCCTTAATTACTTTCTTTTTGAACAATTTATTTGATGTAGGAAAGTACTTCAAATTTCGCACATTGAATGGTTTTGATAATTTCCAACTTCAATATCTTTCTTCCATTATATATGTGCGCCAAAGCTAAGAAAGAGTTATGAACCTAAATTGACATCTCTACAATTAAGAAGAGATCCAAAAATTTTATCTTTCCTTCTTTCTATCGTGACATTATTTACTACCGACAATAGAAAAATGCACATGTCAATATAATGATTCGCACTGTCTTGCTCCATAAGTAAAGATTTGGATAAATTTACATAGAATATCATATGGATCGAATTCTGTGTACTTTTAACCTAATTTAGGTATAATCTTTATAATAAGATATATCTGCATGCAAGTTACAACTAATTCTCATATTACATGATCATATATATATTCAACATTTTCCCCGGTTTCTCGTGACCTTCTTCATTTATGTTGTGATGGTACGTAATAGTCTAATAGAGAAGAAAAAGGGAAAAGAAAAGGCAACTTTTGACTTCTGATCTCGTTTTTAAGCTCTACTATTTTTTGTAGTGCCTTAGCCCTTATAAGACCTTTTTTAGAGTTAGACTTTAGTGCTTTTTTTTTTTTGGGGGGGGGGGGGAGGGGGTGTGCCAGTACTGCTTTTATACTTTCTTGTAATAAATATAGATGTGATAAAAGCATTTGATGCTCTGTTCTAATGGCAATGGCCAAATGGTTGGTTGAGACTAAAAATGGATGATTTGAGACCAAAAAAAAAATACAACATGTTTGCCCTTTATATGCATATATGATACATCTTTGTATATTATTATGGAATATATAATGGGATTAACAGTTCGCACATTAGAGGATCTGAGGATGGGCACAACTTGAGATTTAAGTGAAAAATTGCATTTATGGGGTATATATATACATTGATGTGATGAATATATGGGCATTAAACTTTATATTTTCTTAATTATTATAAGATTCGCTTAGTTAACTGTTGTTGTTCTTTTCGAACAATTATGGTCTTTAATTTTGAATTATATATCTTTCAAAAAAATTTTAATTATATACAGACGTCTCATTCTCCAACAAAGCTTTATATATGTGTCGTTCCTTGCATAAAGAACTCAAATAATTCTTTTGTTGAAATTATTTTTTTTTTCACCCGAGTTATTAGCTCGACTGGTGAGTGAACCGTACCTGTACTGTGAGGTCTTAGGTTCAAAGTTCACCGAATGAACCGTACCTGTACTGTGAGGTCTTAGGTTCAAAGTTCACCGAATGAACCGTACCTGTACTGTGAGGTCTTAGATTCAAAGCTCACCGAATTTGAGTTCAGTTTATTTATTAGTTTGTTTGTTTGTTTGGTAGTTTTTTTTTTTTAAGAAAATTTGTAATTTTCATTATGAAAATGAAATTACAAAAATAATACTGATAATTACAATAAATTGAGAAGAATGCTCCTATTTTAGATCTAGATCTAGGTCTTGCTCTGTGATCAGATGAGTCATCTTGATGATATATTATATGGAGGGTCGATCCTTCTTTTAAAATCTTTCACATGTCCACCACTTCATCGCTTTTACTTCTCGGTGAATCTCCCAAGAAAAAGCTTTCAACAACGAAAAAAAAGTGGTTGATTCGAGGATCATCAACACCTACCCTTTGATCAGAAAGAAAAACCATTTTGACAAGACAAATTGTTTTCAATTTATTGCAAACTAGAAACTGAACAAATGTAGAATCAGACTCAACACTAACTGACTCAAAAAAATTGACTCAAAAAACTGAATAAAACCCGATAGATCAATAGATATGGGGACTTTATTCTAAAAGAAAAGTAAAAAGGGATCTGGCTCCTCCTCTCATCGACAAAATAGTCAGGAGGAGGAGCAGGAAACAAAATTTTGAAAGAGGAGGCTGAGAGAGAAGAGGGTGGGAAGCGGCTAGGGATTTGGCCTCTCTGTTTGGTAGTTTGTTAAGTACCTTATTTAAGGTAATTTCTTAGGTTAGGTTGGATTTTCATTTAGATTTTCTTAGTTTGGGTTGGATTCTCATTTAGATGTTTTGGCATATAAAGATTTATTGTGATTGTAATAGATTTCACTTGTATCATTAAAAAAATGAGATTTTATTTACATATATAAATCCTCCAGATCCCGATAATCACATTAGAATCCGATTAATTTGAAGTTGAGTTGTGTCAGCCCTAATTGAATCATATAGGATTATTTTGAAAATATATTATTTCTTTATTTTAATTGTCACATAATTTAATTTGACCTTCTCGAATAGGTTTCAAGTCAAGTCTTCAATACCATTAGACTCCGCTTTTTAATTAGAATCCATCGTAATTATTGAATACCAGAAATTTGTTCGGATTTTGATTAGACCTTATGGCCATGTAGAAGTATTTAAATTTAGCTGATAAGTTAAGTTAACTAACAAGTAATTAACAGAAACTTTTATTTTCGGACACAATTGTTGAATAATGTATAATACTTAGATGATTAAGGTCAATGTGTTCTTGAACACTTAAAACCAAAAATAGTAATTAAATTGTCACTTGCGGCCAAAAAAAATTATATTGTCACCAAAATGATTCTTTTCTCGTTGGAAATAATAATGGAATAGTATTTTTTTTGAGATAAATAATAATGGAATAATTAACAAGTTTGTAGTGATTAACAAAAATAGGAAGAAAAATCGGGTGAAGACTAAAGATTAGGGTCATATGACCTCTTCTAGAACACCAAACAAATAAATTTTCTTTTTTCAAAAAAGGGGAAAATGATGAAAAACAACTTTAAAAAATATATAATAAAGTAAAAACCCTTAATATTTATATATAGCCATTGGTAGAGTCCTTGCTTCGTTGAAATGCTCTTTTGCTATACGTCTCTTCGCCCTCTTAATTTGTATACTTTTTCTTTTTTCTTTCTCTTCATGCTACGTTTTTGTATACACCAAAAACATCTCTTCTTGGCTTCACGCTACTGAGTGAATCTTTGCAGCCATTGTTTTTGCAGAAAAAAGATTTGGGTTTGTTCTGTTTTCGTGATCTTTTGACTGATTTAGAGGAAACTTTTGTATATACTATTATTGCAGAGGAATAAAGAAGAAAGACCCATATTCTTGCATGGAAACGGAGATGGAAGCCGCTGAAGATCAAAATAAGAACAATAATGAGAATGAGAATAATAATAATAATAAGAAAGGTGTTGCAGCAGATGAACAAAGGGTGCCATTTTACAAGTTGTTTGAGTTTGCTGATAGATTAGATTTAGTTTTGATGGTAGTTGGAACCATATCAGCCATTGGCAATGGGTTAGCTCAGCCTATAATGTCTCTCATATTTGGACAAATGATCAATTCTTTTGGTGCTTCAGATCCATCCCATGTCGTTCAAGAAGTTTCTAAGGTCAGACAAATTCTCATAACAACTCTTTTTTTTTTCCCTTTTTTAATTATCGTGTAGAAGAAGAAGCATCAATATTGGCATTGAAAAAGTTTAGCTTCTAAGCAATAAACTTTGATGTAGAATCAAGTAATAAAAACCCAATCTTTGTTTTAAAGATTTAACATATTGGGTAAGTTTTTTATTATGAAATAATGAAGAAGATCTTCAGAAGATCATGATAAGCTTAGACTAATTTTTGTTTTGATTTAATTTTTTTTGTTTTGAAATAATGGCATAATTAAGATTTATTGTTTTTGAAAACATGAATTAACAGAAAATAGGCTTGGGGTAGTGGTCCATAAGGGGGTAGAGTGCATGATCATTAATTATGCCAAAAAAAAGACATTGTTTCCATATATTTTTATTCCTTTAATTCACTTTTAGAAAAGAGGGTATGATTTGCATTGATGATCAGCTCGCTGTAGGGAGATTAGTTAGCTAAAAGTTGTGAAGCATTTAGTCTAAAGCTCTCTGCCTGCAAAATTGCAGAGTTAACAAGTTATTATGATGTGAAACTAATGGAATTTTTTTTTTTTTTTGGTGAAAAAACTAATGGAATTTATGTCTGTGATTTTTCAGATTGCACTCAAGTTTGTATACTTGGGGATTTATGCCTGCATCGTTGCATTTCTACGTAAGTGTGGATATTGTTGCATCGGTTTCAAGTTTCATGTAACCTGTTTGATGTTTTTCCACTGTTAAAATTTATTTCAGAATAGAAAGAAACTGTGAAATTGATAATATTCAAACATGGGGTGAAGTCTTATTATGATCTATCTTTTGCTTAAATTAGTAAAAAATGTCAATGATTATGGCACATGGCTTGTACTGTATGCTTAGAATCTTAGAAATTTTATGTATTAAAACACAATCAAGAGTTTTCTATATAGAAAGAAAGGATCATATATATGGTGAAATGTTGGTTATTAGTTTCTTTTAGTCTCATGTAATGGGTAATGATTGCGAATATCAGCTTTACTCAAAGGAAAAAGTCTGCAAATCAGCTAAATCCATATATGGCTAAATGTGATTTTACTTGTTGTGTTGCAGAGGTAACATGTTGGATGGTGACAGGGGAAAGACAGGCCGCCAGAATTCGTGGTTTGTACTTGAAAACGATATTAAGACAGGACATTGGATTCTTTGACACTGAAACAACCACCGGAGAAGTCGTTGGGAGGATGTCAGGGGATACTATCCTTATTCAAGAGGCAATGGGCGAGAAGGTTAATTATTTTTCATTTCTTGAGCTAATTTTTAAAATTAGGAAAGAAACGATTTGCTATAATCTGAATGCTGAGAACGAACTAAGTATATTATGTTGTTTGTGACACAGGTTGGGAAGTGTGTGCAACTTGTATCAACTTTCATAGGGGGTTTCATCATTGCTTATATAAAGGGATGGCAACTTGCTTTAGTTGTAACTGCCTGTATCCCTCTTACTGCGGCTGCTGGTGGAGCCATGGCAATGATAATGACAAAAATGTCAAGCAAAGGACAACTTGCTTATGCTGAGGCCGGCAATGTTGTAGAACAAACAATTGGAGCCATTAGAACTGTAAGGCTTTACTGAATTCACCTATTCGTCTTGGAAAAACAGATCATGATTACTTTTGTTGGTAATTCTTAATTTCAGGTTGCATCTTTTACGGGGGAGAAACGAGCTATAGAAAGATATGATAGCAAGTTACAGATTGCCTACATTGCGTCCACTCATCAAGGGCTGGTATCAGGCATTGGACTTGGTACAATGTTGGTTGTTGTCTTTGGCAGTTATGGACTAGCTGTGTATGTTGGAGCTAAATTGATTGTGAACCATGGATACAATGGCGGACAAGTTATCAATGTTATAGTAGCACTCATGACAGGGGGAATGTAAGTATACTACGATTCTCTAACACCTAGGAAAATTACTGTGTTTACTAAAAGTTTAATCTTTTACATATTTTATTTGTTGTCTTTAAATCAGGTCATTAGGTCAGACAACTCCATGTTTAAACGCGTTTGCAGCAGGACAAGCTGCAGCATATAAGATGTTTGAGACTATCAAAAGGCAACCTACAATTGATCCTTATGACACCAGTGGAATAACATTGGAAGAAATCCAGGGTGAAATTGAACTGAAGGATGTTTATTTCAGGTATCCTGCAAGACCAGATGTGCAGATATTTTCTGGTTTCTCATTGTATGTCCGAAGTGGCACAACGGCAGCTTTAGTTGGTCAGAGTGGGAGCGGGAAATCAACCGTTATTAGCCTTTTGGAGAGATTCTATGATCCAGATTCTGGTGAAGTGCTTATAGATGGTGTGGATCTCAGAAAGATGCAGCTCAGATGGATAAGGGGGAAAATTGGCCTAGTCAGTCAGGAACCTATTCTTTTTGCAACTACCATTAGGGAAAACATAGCATATGGAAAGGAAAATGCAACTCATGAAGAGATTCGAACAGCTATCGAGCTTGCTAATGCTGCCAAATTTATTGACAAGTTACCTCAGGTAGGTAGTTTTGAGTCAAAATGCACTGGTTTTAAGCTGGTCTATTCTGTCTCACTGAATTAACAGTTTCTACTAATTTGAAACATACTAGCTAGAGGTCAATCCAAAACTCTCAAGTAATAATATTGACGAATTCGGTACCTGTGTGCAGGGACTTGACACTAGTGTAGGAGAGCATGGAACTCAACTTTCAGGAGGACAAAAGCAAAGAATTGCAATAGCTAGAGCGATTCTTAAAAACCCTAAAATCCTCCTACTTGATGAGGCCACAAGTGCCCTGGATGCTGAGTCTGAACGAGTTGTGCAAGATGCACTGGTAAAAGTGATGTCAAATAGGACAACTGTGGTGGTGGCACATCGGTTGACCACAATCAGGAATGCTGACATGATAGCAGTAGTTCATCAAGGGAAACTTGTGGAAAAAGGTAACATCTCTAACCTAGCCGTTTAAAGTTTTAACCATAAATTTTCTAAATTTTTCCCACCTATTTGTAATATAAAGAGTCTAATTCTAGGAACACACGAGGAGTTAATCAAAGATCCAGAAGGAGCTTATTCCCAGTTAGTTAGGCTGCAAGAGGGAGCTAAAGAAGCCGAAGATGCCCGAACCAAGGAAGCAGAAAAGTCAGATGCAACTTCTGAGATAGAAAAGGCCCTTAGTAGGTCTGCAAGCAGGAGTTTAAGCATGTCAAGAAGGTCTATGAGCTCATCAAGTGGCCGTCATTCGTTTTCATATAATTTTATAGTTCCCGGTCCTACCATTAATTTCGGTGAGACTGAAGAAACTATAGAAATCAGTGAAGCTGATGCCATTACTATTCAAAGACGCAAAAGTGTTTCTATTACAAGGCTTGCTTATCTGAACAAGCCTGAAATGCCAGTTTTATTGATAGGATCCCTGGCTGCATCAATACATGGATTAGTATTTCCTCTGTTTGGTCTCTTTTTCTCATCAGGCATTAACTCATTCTTTAAGCCACCAAATCTGCTCGTGAAAGAGGCCAGCAAGTGGGCACTGTGTTATTTTGGATTGGGTATTGTTATTTTAGTAGTTGGACCAATTCAGAATTATTTCTTCGGAGTTGCAGGTGGGAAATTGATTAAAAGAATTCGTTCCATGACATTTGAGAAGGTAGTCCATCAAGAGATTAGTTGGTTTGATGATCCTGCGAATTCAAGGTATGTTTTTCATCAACCTTAATTAGCACTTCACCATATCTCTCTTGAACTTAACATATCTCTTATGAACTTTTCTCAGTGGTGCCATTGGAGCAAGGTTGTCAACTGATGCATCTACTGTAAGAACTCTTGTTGGTGATACCTTGGCTCTCATTGTACAAAATATATCAACAATCACAGCAGGATTAATCATAGCATTCACAGCAAACTGGAAATTAGCTCTGGCAATCCTAGCAGTTTCACCACTTATGTTAGCTCAAGGATTCATTCAGGCCAAATTTATGAAAGGATTCAGTGCTGATGCAAAGGTCAGAATTCAGATACCCCATTGACAAAATGGCTTAAAGCCCTATTTGCCCATTGAACTTGTACAATTTTGACGTTTTGCCCCGTTAAACTTTAATTTTGGACGTTTTGCCCCTTGAACTTGCAATTTGGAGTCATTTTAGCCCCTCACAAACGGTATTGTTGACGTGGCAATGCCATGAGGCATGGCCACGTCGAACCAAGACGTTGACATGGCATTGCCACATCAGCAATATATCGTTTGAGAGGGACTAAAATGGCTCCAAATTGCAAGTTCATGGGGCTCAACATTCAAAATTAAAATTTAAGGGGCAAAACGTCGAAATCGTACAGGGGGCAAAAAGGTATTAAGCCTTGACAAAATTGACTTCTTCTTTTTAGATCAAAATTAAGATTGTTTAAATTAGGCTAATTAAACTTTCGCGTATGTGGCAGGTGATGTATGAAGAAGCGAGCCAAGTTGCTAATGATGCAGTTGGAAGTATTAGAACCGTAGCCTCATTTTGTTCAGAAAAGAAAGTGATGGATTTATACCAAGACAAATGCAAACGCCCCATGGAACATGGAGTCCGTATTGGACTTGTAAGCGGTTCAGGGTTCGGATTCTCTTTCCTTGCCCTTTATCTTACAAATGCCTTCTGTTTCTACATTGGAGCTTTACTTGTCAAGCGTGGCCAAGCAACATTCGGAGAAGTATTTAAGGTACAACTCGAAAACATTAAATCTCCTTTTTTTGGCCCCAAGAAGTTGTTATAAGTTATAACCATTTAATCTTAACCTTTTTTTTTTTGCAGGTTTTCTTTGCATTGACAATCTCAGCTCTTGGTGTTTCACAAACCAGTGCCTTGGCCCCTGACACCAATAAAGCTAAGGATTCAGCAGCTTCAATATTTGAAATTCTTGACAGAAGACCGAGAATCGACTCTAGCAGCGATTCTGGCAGTACATTAGCCACTGTAACTGGTAATATTGAGTTGGAACATGTCAGCTTCAAATATCCAACACGACCGGACATTCAAATATTCAGAGACATGTGTTTGAGCATTCCTTCCGGGAAGGTATTTAACTACTATATAATATTGACTTAAATGCCACTTTGCACCCCGAAATTTATACGGACCGCTACTTTGCACCCTCATTTGTTTTTTATTTTGACCACTTTGCATCCTAATATTTTATTTTTGTTCCCCGTTGCACCCTCTGTTACGGTGAACTAACGGCGCCGTCATGGAGTCCTACGTGTACAAAAAAATATCACGTGGCATGCTAACATGGCAAAAAATTCTTCTTTTCTTTCTTTTATACTGACATAGCATGCCACGTGGCAATTTCCGTTTGACGTGACATGCCACGTCGGAACTTAACGAATTTTCGATAACGGAAGGCGCAATGTGGAACAAAATAAAACATCAGGGTGCAAAGTGATCCAAATAAAAAAAAAGTGGGTGCAAAGTGGCATTTAGGCCATACAATATTCTTCATTAATGATTTAATCTGATCTTTTTCAGACCGTTGCCCTAGTTGGAGAAAGTGGAAGTGGGAAGTCAACTGTCATTAGCCTAATCGAAAGATTCTATGATCCAGACTCCGGTCGTTTAACATTGGATGGAATGGATCTCAAAAAGATCAAACTAAGTTGGTTGAGACAACAAATGGGATTAGTCAGTCAAGAGCCAATACTATTCAATGAGACCATCCGGGACAACATAGCCTATGGGAAAGAGGGAAATGCCACTGAAGAAGAGATCACGGCGGCAACAAATGCATCGAATGCACACAATTTCATCAGTTCACTACCACAAGGTTATGACACTTCGGTTGGTGAACGTGGAGTGCAGTTGTCTGGTGGACAGAAGCAGCGAATCGCGATTGCAAGAGCGATCCTAAAGGACCCGAAAATCCTTCTGCTTGACGAAGCAACGAGTGCTCTAGATGCTGAATCGGAGCGTGTGGTGCAGGAGGCGTTGGACAGAGTAATGGTGAACAGAACGACTGTAGTTGTTGCTCACCGGCTTAGCACCATAAAGAATGCTGATATTATTGCAGTAGTTAAAAATGGAGTTGTCGCCGAGAAGGGAAGGCATGATGCTCTGATGAAGATTGCTGATGGGGCTTATGCTTCCTTGGTGGCACTTCATATGAGCGCTACATGACAATTGGAAAGAGTCAAGCTAACACTCGACTCTGCAGCTGAAGATGTTCATAATCTCCTAGTAAATAACTTCCGTAAATGGAAGCAGATTGATTCTTCCCATACTACATGAAATGTTGTTTGTATTGCTCATTCCACTTTGCCATAATCAAATAACTAGCTAGCTCTTCATGTTTCCACAGAAATCAGTAAATAGCGATTCTTTTAATTACTGACTCAATGTTATTCACTAATTGTTCATCTCAGTAGCAATTAGATCATTAAGAAATTTAGAAATTAAAAAATAAAATGGGCATATCAAGATTCGACATGACAAAACCTTCATCTATGCAAAACATGATGATTGCTATGATGCTCCAATTTGTAGACTCACCTACCATAACCAGCTGCGATCCGGATTAGTCAGAGCAAAACTCTAGATACCGGATGAGGTACAAAAAAAAATGATTTGTTCTGGATACCGGATGGGGTACAAAAAAAAATGATTGTTATGATGGTATCCTTGAAGTAATTAAACAATACAAACACCGACACATGGGTAATCTGTTTTTTAAATCTCGGAATAGATACAAGGGAAGAGAATGAACATCGTAAAAGAACCAGATATGATTTCTAGAGCATGATATGCACGTCTTTCCTGTAATGAAACATATTATACTTGCTGAAGGCAAAAAATGACACCCTTTTGCCTGAGTAATGAATACTTAACCCTTGATTATAACTTGAATAGCCATTATTGGAAGGAAATCTTTGGCGCTTCTCAACATAGGCCGATGGAAACCATCCTGCTTTACCCTTGCATTCTCCTTCTGGCCATCCAGATGGGCATACCTGCGTAAACATACATTTTTTTGAAAAATTATACAACAAGATCTACCTACTCTTCTCCCCTCACCTCCCAAGAAAGATACTAAAAGAATTAATGCAAATTTTACCTAGACACAGTTAAATGTAAGATTGAAAAAGGACATGGCCTAGAATATCCAATAAGGCAAGTGTTGTACAATAGTTCATAGTATAGTGGAGGGTTACAACTTGCAAGCTATGCAACAAGTTGCAAGTAAAAAGGAATCCAGCCTTAATTTCATTTTTCTGCTCATTAAGCTAACTAGCTTGGGTTTAGAGCTATAGAACCTATATTGACAGGTCTATTGAGCTAGGGAAGGAAATATACCTTTCGCACGACAACAAAGTCACCAACAGCCAAGCTCAGTTCCTCCTCAGATGCAGCAACAAAAGGATGCATTGCCTGTGACAAGAAAATCGAAATATTAGTGCTTCGTGCTTTTACAGGGTCCAATATAGTAATTAGTAAAAATAAGCCGTTTCAGAAAGAGAAGCTCACAGCTTATGATAACTACTTGATTCATTCTAGTTTCAATGTCCATTGAGAAATACAAACGGATGTCTAAACAACATAAGTTTATTTCTTCAACCATAAACTAATTTCCTTGTTTCTTTTCTTCTTTTCATCTCCACTAATTTTTGCTGACTAACATATTTCAAAACAATCTTCATATTTTTAAAATTAGGTAAACTTACTTCAGCCAAGTAATACTTGGTTTTCTCTGTGCCATTCTCTGGTACAATCACAGCAGGAGCAGATTCTCTATGCTGTTTCTCAGAAACCATCTGATACAAATTCCACACGAAGATATAAATTTACATATTTCAAAGAGATGTTTTCTTTACAAGAAAAGATGAAGCCCGGCACTAACCTCAGCTTCTAACTCATTTAGAATAGCAGCCACTCATAAATGATGTCTTTTTTCCTTCAACCTAAGGTAAAGATCAAATCGTCAATGTGATGTAGAAATTAAGGTATGGTCCAATCGCCAATGCGTAGATACCATCGCTAAAAGCCTTTGTAAAGAAAGTCTTTGCTGCTGTGCCTCTACAGCAGCCGATGCAGCAGAAGCTTCTTTACCCAGAACTGCCATATTTTGTTTAAGTTCCTGCATCCTTGCTTCAGCTGCATGCAACTTTGCAACATTTTCAGGAAGCGGAGCTTCTCTTATTCGTGCTTGTCTACGAGAAATCTCTGCTGCCTGTTTGCTTTTGATATTTAGTATAAATTATGAGTTTCTGAAGTAAATGTAAAGAATGTGGAATTTGAATTGATGTTTAATACATAGAAAATTACTAGCTCAAAGGAAGATCAACTCTCTAGTTACCTGTGCCTCTGCCTCCTGTCTCATTCGACAATAGCGTTGAGCAAGATGACGAGCATCTTCCAATGGAGCGCCACCAACCATTGCTCTCAAGGGATCCAAAACCTAATGCATTTGGAAATAGGATGTCACGTTTGTGCATAGCACCAGACATTCTCAAACAACAGTAGCCTAAGTATGCAAAAGGACAAGTTTCATAACAATTCTAAAATATGACATACAGATTCTTCACATATATAGGAGTGTGTAGTTATGTAACATTTTGAAGGGAGTCCAAAGAAAGAAAGATATTTATTTTGAATTGAATGTGTTTAGAAGTTCTATAACTAAAACCTGCATACAGATATAATAACAAGAATCTATCAAAACGCACAACTTCTAATAAAAGTCAACCTGTTGAGATAACAGCTTAATTAAATCTCCCTGCTCCTTCTCTACATGTTTAAGACCATCACCATAAACAGCTGCAGCTTTAGCAAGGACATTTTCATTGATGTTTTCACAGCTTTCAGTACCATATCGGCAGCATTCTTCAGAGAACTTGGTTCCCGGTTACCACAAAGATTAAGAACCATAAATATAAAGTTTTATCTGCAAATGTATATGATTGTTACTACAATTGAACATATATTTATAATAGAACAATTTGTATACAAAGGGCATGAATAAAAATGTTGCACCTGCTTCAATATGTTTATACCCGATGGCCATAAATGCTTCAGCAGCTTTGACAACATCTCTTTGAAAATCCTGAAAGGAAAATATATATGCTTTGAGTAAATATTCTATTGATCTATGAAATTGGCCGTAAGCCTGTAACTATAGAAGATTGTTAAAGAGATATTGATCTTCATGGTTGATGAAATTTGAAAGTTGCCAAGACAGCATAGTAAAACAAGGTTGCTAAAACAACATAATTTAATATAGCCATGTTTGTAGGTCTCAAAATTTTGTTCCTTTCCCCCTTAACTTTTACCTTTGTAAATATTTCATTAAAATGACACCAAGTGGGTGTAACTGTAACTCAAATAATAGCAGCATACACAACAGTTAGATGATGTAGACTTATTGCAAAACTCTGTAAAATTGCATGCTGATAATGGCTTCATTATTAACAAGAACAAGAATAACAGGAGATAATATGACTTTCAGTCATTTTTCAAGAAGATGATCATGGTTTATGAAGAAAAGTGGCGCCTAATGTCTAGATTTAAGAGTCAGAAGATAAAGAGAGAAATGAACATTACCCTTCCTGATCGAGTGGATTGTACAGTTTGTCCAGTTGTTGATGTCTTTGCATCTCAATCTCACCAATAACAACTACATCTGAACTTCCGTAGCCAGTTCCACTAAATTGCTTTATAACAGCCTATTAAACAAGTTTTGTAACTCAATTAGGAGATATTAATAATCTTTGAAAGCAAAACGCAAATAGTGAATTAATTGAGCAGGACTCAATATAATAAAACATAGGCCCATCAAAAAAGGCAAGAAGATAAAGTTTTGATGGAAAAGCATGATACTAACAAGGTAACTAAATGAATGATCCATGCATTTACCAACACAAATGTTATTCAACCTGCTAAAAAAACAAAATCATATGCCATGTAAAGACCAAATGCAATAAAACATTCAAAGTAAAGCCAGTTAATCAACACTCAATTAAGATGTTTCTTGATACAAGCAATTCGAATGTTTCGAATTCGAAACACTTAAAATCTTACTGATTACTTTAGTCACTCAATGTAAAGGATAAATCTTTACAGCAATATTATTACAGGGGCGGATATACAATGGGGGCAGTGGGGCAGCTGCCCCCACTGAAATCCTATAGGTCCATTAGTATGTAGTATATTTTAGTCCCAAAATTTTATACCCTTTATAATTGCCCCCACTGATTTGAAAAATAAGAAAGATATATGGTAATTAGTGTAAATACACAAGAGAATGAGATTATAAATTTTAAGAAAATGACCCACCATCAATCTCAAAATTATTAAAGGACAAGTTAGAAAACAAAAAAGATCTCTTCACTTACTATTTTGTGGAACCACGCTCACTCACCACAAATATCACCACCCCATTTCTTTATTCAATTTTTTTTGTATTTTCTTCCTCATATGAAACCCACCACTGTCCACACCCTCCCACCACAAACTCCTCCACCTTCTACTTTCCTTTTCATCTCATTCAAAGTTCTTGGAATCCCTACTTTCCTTTTCATCTCATTCAAAGTTCTTGGAATCCCTATTTTCCCTTTCATCTCTTCTAGAGTTCTTGCAATCTCTAAAATACTATATTGAAGATCATAAAAGCTCAAGGTGGACCACTTTCTCTTCTTAATAGTAAGTGTTGTCTTATCCTTGAATGAATTCGTTATAATTTTTATCATTTCTTAATATGGTGGAATATTTATCTATTACTTGAGAGTTGCTAATTGTTTATAATGTTAAAATTTTAGAAAATATTTATTTTATTTATGTTTATGTGTCATGGAAATGAATGGAATGGTATATTTATGATGCTATTTTATTGATTTAATATTTTTATTGAATAGTATATTCAATTAGAAAGTATAGAAACGTAATTATTAATTAAACTAATTATGGAGAAATTCCTTGTAAAGAGGAAGCCAAACTTGGAGAGTTCATCCCAAATCAATGATGCACAACATTGTGCAAAAGAAGCTTGTGTTGATAACGAAAGGATTTTGAAATGCTTTCAAACTATGAAAACTCGTAGAAAAAGGTTGTAATGTATTCATTTCTCGTAGAATTCTTATGCACTTAGAATATATGGATTTTATAATTTTAAAATATAAATTTGAAACTATGTATATTAATTTGCCCCCACTGTATAAAATCCCTGGATCCGCCACTGGCAATATATAAAGTTATATGTAAGAAACAGATAAAAGACATATAGATACTTCAATCATACTGTTCCAGTTTCCCTACATTTTTCCAGGAATAAACTACAAAGCCAGAAAAAGAAGAAAATGAAATTCAAAATGTAAGAAATTTAAAAAAAAAAAAAAAGGGTATTGATGAAATTGCCTGCTGTTGCTAGGCAACTTGTTCTCTGAGCTTGAAGGCTTGCTTCCTCAAAGCATCCATTGCTGCTACTGCTGCTGCTTCTAATCTCTTCTATTCTAACCCTTTCAACAGAAGATATTTGGATTTTCTTTAAACTTGAATTTCGATTTTATTGATTAGTGATTGGCCAGATTATCAGATCTGAGACTGAGACTACAGCTGGGCTTTCAAGGTTTTTTTTTCTTAAACTCCTCTTCTAATCTAAAACTCAAAATCACTGTCGTAAATTTGCAGACTTAATTTATCCTGTGATAGAGAGGTGTATCATTCTCGGGTTCTCCTCTGAATCTGGACCGTTGGATGGACTGACCAAAGATTAATGGGCTTTTACTTTGACCCGTATCTCATTGTGGGCTTTTTTCCGTTTATTGGGCTTAACTTGCTAGACCCGTAACTCAAGTCTTTCTTCTTCTTGGCCAAAAAAAAGTCTTTCTTCACAATTTCCATTTCCATGTTTTATCTTCTTTTTCCTTTTTTTTTAAAGCTTAGTAAAGTTTCTTTAATTAAGGATGCCTATGGAAGTTTACTGGATGTTTTGTTCCTCAATTGGTGTTTTCCATATTGACTGGTTCAACAATTTAACAGGAAAGATCTTTTATTATACCAACTTTCAAAAATCTGATTATTAAAGTGAAAACAACATATCCATATATCTGATATCATTGGCAATCTCAACCACTACTTTGCTGAATAATCAGAAATATGTTAGGACCAATCTGATAATGGCTCATTTGAAAACGAAGATACAGAAGTGATCAAACACATCCCATATGCCCTTTCATAATCTTTAATTAATAGGGTTTGAAATTTGTCACCCATCACCTCAAATCCTCAATTATTAGCCCAATTACAATTATTATCGAAAAACAACTTTGAAAAATAAAGGGCTTATTGCTCAAAAAGGCAATAAATAAAAAGGTAATTATTTGATACACCGGCGGTGTAAATTTTGGACTCCACAAGCGGGTTGTGGAGTTAACACATGTCCAATTTTTTAATTAATTAAGTTTTAAATATTTCAATCTAGTCCTTAGAGGACACATGTCACCCTTCAGGACCTGCTTGTGTAGTCTGCTAAACTTCACTGATGGTGTATTATATAATTTGCCTAAATAAAAAAAGTCAAATAAGCTCTTTACTAACGGCTAAATGCTGAAATAATGACTAAATATTTCAAAATTTTCTCAAATAAAAATCAAAATACACAATTTCAACTAATTAGAATACATACTTAATATTTTTTTACAAATTGGATACAATATAAGTTTATACTAGTGTGTGAGATATATATAAACTGAAAAGCACACGATAATTTTATATCATATCACGTTTAATGAAATTTATTTTGATTAAGGGGGTTTGATTTTTAATTAACATGATAATATCATTTTCTATCAAATTTAACGTATACGCATGAGAAACATTGGTTTTCATTTAAGGATACCCTAATTAGTAAAAATTTGCTAAGCATGTGTTTTAATTTGTTGGAATTCTGTATTTTGATCCTTATTTGAGAAAATCTTGAAACATTTAGTCCTTCTTTCAGAATTTTAGCTGTAAAAAAAGGACTTATTTGGTCTTTTTAAAGAATTCAGGGGTTTAGCTGGCTGTAATTAGAGTCCATGGGCTTATTTGGCCATTTTGTGTAAGTTCAGGGACTTTTTTGAGCAATAAGACAAAAATAAAGAGAAAATTTTTAATATTACATATATAGCCATTGGCAGAGTGCTTGCTTCGTCGAAATGCTCTTTTGCTACCTCTCTTGGCCCCCTTAATTTGTATACTTTTTCTTTTTTCTTTCTCTTCATGCTACGTTTTTGTATACACCAAAAACATCTCTTCTTGGCTTTACGCTACTGAGTGCAGCGATTTTTTTTGCAGAAAAAAAAAGTTGGGTTTGTTCTGATATGATTATGTATTTATGTGTTCTTAGTGCTTTGTGAGCTGTCTTAAAGCTAAATTTGCATGTAAGTGTTATACACTTGTGTTTGCACTTTGCTTTGTCAATTTTCTTAATGCAAATTTACAAGTCTCTTTTATGTACATATAAATAAATCTTTCCTTTATGAGCCCCTTTCTCAAATTTCAAGCTATACAGTTCTTGCTTCTCACCCTGTTTTCAAACTCAAAGAAGAACCCATACTCTGCAGTTTGTATATAGCTCTGTTGCAAGAGTTATCTTCTTCCCTGGACAAGTCAACTTCTATTTTCATTTCATGACTTTTTTTCCCAAGTAATCATTTACCAGGTTAGTCTTAGATGGATTGAATACTTAGTTTTTGAGTTTTGGTTTAATTTAATGAAAAAAGATTTGGGTTTGTCCTGTTTTCGCGTGATCTTTTTACTGATTTAGAGGAAACTTCTGTATATACTATTATTGCAGAGGAATAAAGAAGAAAGACCCATATTCTTGCATGGAAACGGAGATGGAAGCCGCTGAAGATCAAAATAAGAACAATAAGAATGAGAATGAGAATAATAATAATAATAAGAAAGGTGTTGCAGCAGATGAACAAAGGGTGCCATTTTACAAGTTGTTTGAGTTTGCTGATAGATTAGATTTAGTTTTGATGGTAGTTGGAACCATATCAGCCATTGGCAATGGGTTAGCTCAGCCTATAATGTCTCTCATATTTGGACAAATGATCAATTCTTTTGGTGCTTCAGATCCATCCCATGTCGTTCAAGAAGTTTCTAAGGTCAGACAAATTCTCATAACAACTCTTTTTCCCTTTTTGTTTTTTTTTTAATCATGTAGAAGAAGCATTAATATTGGCATTGCAAAAGTTTATTTTAAGCAATAAATTTCGATGTAGAATCAATTAGTAATAAAAACCAATCTTTGTTTTAAAGATTCAACATATTGGCTAAGTAATAGGGTTTAAATTCTATTAGGATCATCCTAAAAAAGATGTTTTTTAGGATCTCATTAAGATGATGACACCTAATCAATTTTGAATCACCACCAAGATATATTTTACACCCTCATTTACCATATAAACTCTTATTAATTACATATCATTAATTGCATTAAATCACCTTGATTCTAGTAAAAATTGAATTTATTTAGTGAAAATAGTTTTTTTTCCATATTTAAAAATATACTTTTAAGAGTAGAATTATTTATGATTATTCAAAAATATTACCATTTTCGGCCAAAAAAAAATTATTACCATCAACCATTTTTTTAGTTTAACCATCCACACCCATTTATAACTCTAATTTAATTTCTTTTAATTAATATTTATTAATCAAAAGAACCAAATTATGATGACCAATTAAATTAATTAATATTTGAATTTGTCCTAAACTAATTAAATTAATTTGCCACTAGTAAAGAAAAAAAAATCTGTTTCACATCCAAAATTAATCTTAATGTGAAAAAAAAAAGTCATGTTATAAGGCAAAAAAATTATTAAAATTTTTTTTAAAAAAAAGTCACGTTGCAAGTAAAAAAAAAAATGAAGTAAATTAAAAATAAAATTTATTAATAAAACTATTCAATTTTAACTAAGGTTAAAACTATGTTAAGGTAATTAATACAAATTTAATTAGGTGTGGTAGGGTGTAAATTAGAATTTGATGATGATTCAAATTTGATCAAGTGTCATCATCTTAATGGAATCCTAAAAACACTCGTTTTTAGGATGATTCTAATAGAATTTAAATCCTAAGTAATAAGTTTTTCTAATGAAATAAGGCTAAATACCAAAAAAATCCCTTATGTTTTGCTTTTGGAACAAAATAATCCCTTATGATTTTTTCGGAACAAATTAATCCCCTACATTTCAAAAATTAGCCACGTCAGCCTGCTACAGTTTGTTAGAAATTTTGTTATCTCTGTTTTGTTGTTTCATTTGTTAGAGGAAACGCTTATTTTCCATTTGTTTCTATTTTGTAAACGGTGAGTATCGAACCTGGGCATTGGCATAGTATATAAATGCCCTATGTTTGAAATAAATAAAACTTCCCCTTTTTTTTTTTCTCTCAAATCCTCTCTTTGTTCGATCACTTGTAAATCTCCAAGGGAATTCTCTCTTTCTGTCCTTTCCTGAATTACTTGAAATCTTACCACTATCATTCTGTTTAAGATTAATTTCCTTAGTTAATTTCCCTCTAAGCACAACACTTAATTATTGTCATGTTTTTAGTTTTCTTCTAATCTTGTCATGTTTTGATAATTAATTTCTTAGAACTCATCTTATGCTAAAAGTAATTTGTCAATTACTCCAACCTATAAAATTGCTAATTATAGAAGAGTAACCAATAATATATAGGACCATTCCAATAATAGGAGGCCATTCAAATCTGGAAATATGTTTTCCCCAACATGCAAATCTGTTACCAAGATTAATACGAAACCAAGTTTCCCTTAACTATAAAAATCCCTTATAAATATATTAGATTAAATTAAATAAAAATAGAGTTTTAGTTTAGTACTATAAAAATCTAAACAATGACATTTAACAAATATAATCGAAAAATAAGATTATAGTCATCAATTCAAAAGTTTTATAACATTCATATTTGGCCGCCAGAGTTAGGAGATTGGAGAGAGTTTTTTCGTTTCGATTAAGAGTAGATTAATTAAATATGTTAGGGATTTGTTTCTAGAAAACAGAGTCACGTGATATTAAGGACTTGTTTTTTAAATATATTTCTTAAATGACATTATTTAAACTTTTATAGTTTTATTTTACCAAAAATTCTATTTTTATTTCATTAAATTCAATATTTTTATAACTATTTTATCTTTACCATTTTTTAGGAAATTATCTTTACCAATTACCATTTTAATTTTTAAAAGATGAGTTATTATTTGGTACATTGCTCGTAGAATTTTTCAGTTTTTGGAAAGGAGAAGGAAAAAAAAAGAAGAAAAAAAACAATTTTTTATTTTAAAAATTAAATTATAGACTAAATATCAAAAAAATCTCTTGTGTTTTTATTTTGAGACAAAATAATCCCTTATGTTTTTTTTGGGACAAATTAGTCCCTTGTTGACGTGGAAAAGCAACGTGGATGCCACGTAGACTTCTTACTGACGTAGAAAAGTCACGTCAGCAAATCTGACGGCCGTTAGTCACGTGCCGTCACGTGACTAACGTACCGTCCAAAAAGGACTAATGTGACTTATTTTTGAAACGTAAGGGATTAATTTGTCCCCGAAAAAACATAAGGGATTACTTTTGTCCCAAAAGCAAAATCATAAGGGTTTTTTTTTGGGTAAAGATCTTTAGAAGATTATGATAAGCTTAGACTATTTTTTGTTTTTGGATTTAATGTTTTTGAAAACGTGAATTAACAGAAAATAGGGTTTGGGGTAGTGGTCCATAAGGGGGTAGAGTGCATGATCATTAATTATGCCAAAAAAAGACATTACTATTTCCGTATGATATTTTTATTCTTTAATTCACTTTTAGAAAAGAGGGTATTATTTGCATTGATGAATATCAGCACGCTGTAGGGAGATTAGTTAGCTAAAGTTGTGAAGCATTTAGTCTAAAGCGCTCTGCCTGCAAAATTGCAGAGTAACAAGTTATTATGATGCGAAACTAATGGAATTTATGTCTGTGATTTTCCAGATTGCAATCAAGTTTGTATACTTGGGGATTTATGCCTGCATCGTTGCATTTCTACGTAAGTGTGTGTGGATATTGTTGCATCGGTTTCAAGTTTCATGTAACCTGTTTGATGTTTTTCCACTGTTAAAATTTATTTCAGAATAGAAAGAAACTGTGAAATTGATAATATTCAAACATGGGCTGAAGTCTTATTATGATCTATCTTGTGCTTAAATTAGTAAAAAATGTTAATGATTATAGCACATGGCTTGCACTGTATGCTTAGACTCTTCAAGCGTTTTCTATATAGAAGAAAGGATCATATATATGGTGAAATGTTGGTTATTAGTTTTTTTTTTTGTTCATGATTGCGAATAATATATCAGCTTTACTCAAAGAAAAAGTCTGCAAATCAGCTAAATCCATGCAGAATCGGTAATCTTCAATATAGCATATATACATGGCTTTAGAATCGGTAATCTTCAATGTAGCATATATACATGGCTAAATGTGATTTTACTTCTTGTTGTGTTGCAGAGGTAACATGTTGGATGGTAACAGGGGAAAGACAGGCCACCAGAATTCGTGGTTTGTACTTGAAAACGATATTAAGACAGGACATTGGATTCTTTGACACTGAAACAACGACCGGAGAAGTCGTTGGGAGGATGTCAGGGGATACTATCCTTATTCAAGAGGCAATGGGCGAGAAGGTTAATTATTTTTCATTTCTTGAGCTAATTTTTAAATTAAGAAAGAAACGATTTGCTATAATCTTTTTTTTTTGTTCAAGGATTTGCTATAATCTGAATGCTGAGAACTAAGTATATATGTTGTTTGTGACACGTCACAGGTTGGGAAGTGTGTGCAACTTGTATCAGCTTTCATTGGGGGTTTCATTATTGCTTATATAAAGGGATGGCAACTTGCTTTAGTTGTAACTGCCTGTATCCCGCTTACTGCGGCTGCTGGTGGAGCCATGGCAATGATAATGACAAAAATGTCAAGCAAAGGACAACTTGCTTATGCAGAGGCTGGCAATGTTGTAGAACAAACAATTGGAGCCATTAGAACTGTAAGCTATAGTGAATTCACCTAAGTTTGGATATTTGTCTTGGAAAAACACATAATGTAAACTTTGATTAATTTTGTTGGTAATTCTTAATTTCAGGTTGCATCGTTTACCGGGGAGAAACGAGCTATAGAAAAATATGATAGCAAGTTACAGATTGCCTACATAGCTACCACTCAGCAGGGGCTGGTATCAGGCCTTGGACTTGGTACAATGTCGGTTGCTGTCTTTGGCAGTTATGGACTAGCTGTGTATGTTGGAGCTAAATTGATAGTGAACCATGGATACAATGGCGGACAAGTTATCAATGTTATACTAGCAATCATGACAGGGGGAATGTAAGTATATTATTTCATTCAGGTACTAGTCTCTAACACCTAGGAAAGTTACGTTTACTATTTTTTACATGCTTTATTGTCTTGAAATCAGTTCATTAGGTCAGACAAGTCCATGTTTAAACGCGTTTGCAGCAGGGCAAGCTGCAGCATATAAGATGTTTGAGACTATCAGAAGGCAACCGACAATTGATCCTTATGACACCAGTGGAATAACATTGGAAGAAATCCAGGGTGAAATTGAACTGAAGGACGTTTATTTCAGGTATCCTGCAAGACCAGATGTGCAGATATTTTCCGGTTTCTCATTGTATGTCCGAAGTGGCACAACAGCAGCTTTAGTTGGTCAGAGTGGGAGCGGGAAATCAACAGTTATTAGCCTTTTGGAGAGATTCTATGATCCAGATTCTGGTGAAGTGCTTATAGATGGTGTTGATCTCAGAAAGATGCAGCTCAGATGGATAAGGGGAAAAATTGGCCTAGTCAGTCAGGAACCTATTCTGTTTGCAACTACCATTAGGGAAAACATAGCATATGGAAAGGAAAATGCAACTGATGAAGAGATTCGAACAGCTATCGAGCTTGCTAATGCTGCCAAATTTATTGACAAGTTACCCCAGGTAGGTAGTTTTGAGTCAAAATGCACTGGTTTTAAGCTGGTCTATTCTGTCTCACTGAAGTAACAGTTACTACTAATTTGAAAACATACTCTCAAGTCCAAAACTCTCAAGCAAGTGATATTGAAGAATTTGCTACCTGTGTGCATGCAGGGACTTGACACTAGTGTAGGAGAGCATGGAACTCAACTTTCAGGAGGACAAAAGCAAAGAATTGCAATAGCTAGAGCGATTCTTAAAAACCCTAAAATCCTCCTACTTGATGAGGCCACAAGTGCCCTGGATGCTGAGTCTGAACGAATTGTGCAAGATGCACTGGTAAAAGTGATGTCAAATAGGACAACTGTGGTGGTGGCACATCGGTTGACCACAATCAGGAATGCTGATATGATAGCAGTGGTTCATCAAGGGAAACTTGTGGAGAAAGGTAACTTCTCTAACCTAGCTGTTTTAACCATAAATTTTCTAAACTTTTCCCACTTGTTTGTAATTTAAAGAGTATAATTCTAGGAACACACGAGGAGTTAATCAAAGATCCAGAAGGAGCTTATTCCCAGTTAGTTCGGCTGCAAGAGGGAGCTAAAGAAGCTGAAGATGCCCGAACCAAGGAAGCAAAAAAGTCAGATGCAACTTCTGACATTTCATATAATATTATTGTTCCCGGTCCAACCATTAATTTAGGTGAGACTGAAGAATCTATAGAAATCAGTGAAGCTGATAACATTACTATTCAAAGACGCAAAAGTGTTTCTATTACACGGCTTGCTTATCTGAACAAGCCTGAGCTGCCAGCTTTATTGATTGGATCCCTGGCTGCATCAATACATGGATTAGATTTTCCTCTGTTTGGTCTCTTTATTTCATCAGGCATTAACTCATTCTTTAAGCCACCAAATCTGCTCGTGAAAGAGGCCAGCAAGTGGGCACTGTTGTTTCTTGGATTCAGTCTTGTTATTTTAGTAGTTGGACCGATTGAGAATTATTTCTTCGGAGTTGCAGGTGGGAAATTGATTAAAAGAATTCGTTCCATGACATTTGAGAAGGTAGTCCATCAAGAGATTAGTTGGTTTGATGATCCCGCGAATTCGAGGTATGTTTTTCAGCAACATTAGTACTTCACCATGCTAGAAATCCTTTGCTGCAACAATTAACATATATATCTCTTTTGAACTTGTCAGTGGTGCCATTGGAGCAAGGTTGTCAACTGATGCATCTACTGTAAAAAATCTTGTTGGCGATACCTTGGCTCTCATTGTACAAAATATATCTACAATCACAGCAGGATTGATCATAGCATTCACAGCAAACTGGAAATTAACTTTGGCAATTCTAGCAGTTGTACCACTTATGTTAGCTCAAGGATTCATTCAAGCGAAATTTCTGAAAGGATTCAGTGGTGATGCAAAGGTCAGATACCCCCATTGACAAAATTGAGTACATTCTTCTTTAGATCAAAAGATTGTTTAAATTAGGCTAATTAAACTTTCGTGTATGTGCAGGTAATGTATGAAGAAGCAAGCCAAGTTGCTAATGATGCAGTCAGAAGTATTAGAACCGTAGCCTCATTTTGTTCAGAAAAAAAGGTGATGGATTTATACCAACAGAAATGCAAAGGCCCTATGGAACAAGGAGTCCGTATTGGACTTGTAAGCGGTTCAGGGTTCGGATTCTCTTTCCTTGCTATTTATCTTACAAATGCCTTCTGTTTCTACATTGGAGCTTTACTTGTCAAGCGTGGACAAGCAACATTCGGTGAAGTATTGAAGGTAAAACTTGAAAACATTCGCCTTTTTTTGCCCCCAAGAAGCTGTTATAACCCATTTAATCTATACTTTATGGTTGTTAATTTTTTGTAGGTTTTCTTTGCATTGACAATCTCAGCTCTTGGTGTTTCACAAACCAGTGCCTTGGCCCCTGACACCAATAAAGCTAAGGATTCAGCAGCTTCAATATTTGAAATTCTTGACAGAAGACCGAGAATCGACTCTAGCAGCGATTCTGGCAGTACATTAGCCACTGTAACTGGTAATATTGAGTTGGAACATGTCAGCTTCAAGTATCCAACACGACCGGACATTCAAATATTCAGAGACATGTGTTTGAGCATTCCTTCTGGGAAGGTATAAAACTACTACTTGAGCAGGTTTTTAGTATAAAAAAATTATACAATACACTGACAGTGTAGTTTAGCAGACTACACATGCAGGGCTTAAGAGTTTGAATTTTGGAACTAAAATTAAGTCAGAAAATGGGTGTGTGTCAATTCCTTACTCCGCTTGTGTAGTCCAAATAATTATCCTTATATATCATATTCTGAAGAAATTACTTGTTCTTATTACATTAATGTCTTAATCTGATCTTTTTCAGACCGTTGCCCTTGTTGGCGAAAGTGGGAGTGGGAAGTCAACTGTTATCAGCCTCATCCAAAGATTCTATGATCCTGACTCCGGTCGTCTTACATTGGATGGAATGGATCTCAAAAGGATGAAACTAAGTTGGTTGAGACAACAAATGGGATTAGTCAGTCAAGAGCCAATACTCTTCAACGAGACCATCCGGGAAAACATAGCCTATGGGAAAGAGGGACATGCCACTGAAGAAGAGATCACGGCGGCAGCAAAAGCATCGAACGCACACAATTTCATCAGTTCATTACCACAAGGTTATGACACATCGGTTGGGGAACGTGGAGTGCAGTTGTCTGGTGGACAAAAGCAGCGAATCGCAATTGCAAGAGCGATACTAAAGGACCCGAAAATCCTTCTGCTTGACGAAGCAACGAGTGCTTTAGATGCTGAATCGGAGCGTGTGGTGCAGGAGGCGTTGGACAGAGTAATGGTGAACAGAACGACTGTAGTTGTTGCTCACCGGCTTAGCACCATAAAGAATGCTGATATAATTGCAGTAGTTAAAAATGGAGTCATCGCCGAGAAGGGAAGGCACGATGCTCTGATGAAGATTACTGATGGGGCTTATGCTTCCTTGGTGGCACTTCATATGAGCGCTACATGACAATTGGAAAGAGTCAAGCTAACACTCGACTCTGCAGCTGAAGATGTTCATAATCTCCTAGTAAATAACTTCCGTAAATGGAAGCAGATTGATTCTTCCCATACTACATGAAATGTTGTTTGTATTGCTCATTCCACTTTGCCATAATCAAATAACTAGCTAGCTCTTCATGTTTCCACAGAAATCAGTAATAGTGATCCTTTTAATTACTTTGACTCAATGCTATTCACTTGCAATTAGATCATTAAGAAAATTAGAAAGAAAAAAGTAAAAATGGTCATACCAAGATTCAACATGACAAAACCTTCATTTAATGCAAACATGATTGCTATGATTCTATCCTTGAAGTAATTAAAGAATACAGACACCAACACGCATGGGTAATCTTTTTTTCTTTTTCTTTTTCTTTTTTAAATCTCAGAATAGATACATGGGAAGAGAATGAACATCGTAAAAGAACCGGATATGATTTCTAGAGCATGATAGTGCTTCTTTCCTGTAATGAAACAGATTATACTTGCTAAAGGAAAAAAAAATGACACCCTTTTGCCGGAGTAATGAATACTTAACCCTTGATTATAACTTTAAAAGCCATTATTATTGGAAGGAAGTCTTTGGCGCTTCTCAACATAGGCCGATGGAAACCATCCTGCTTTACCCTTGCATTCTCCTTCTGACCATCCAGATGGGCTTACCTGCATAAACATACATTTTTTTTGAAAAATTATACAACAAGATCTATCTACTCTTCTCCCCTCACCTCCCAAATAAAAAAAAAATACTAAAAGAATTAGTGCAAATTTTACCTAGACACAGTTAAATGTAAGATTGAAAAAGGACAGGGCCTAGAATATCTAATAACTAATAAGGCAAGTGTTGTACAATAGTTCATAGTATAGTGGAGGGCTACAACTTGCAAGCTATGCAACAAGTTGTAAGTAAAAAGGAACCCAGCCTTCATTTCATTTTTCTGCTCATTAAGCTTAACTAGCTTGGGTTTAGAGCCTATAGAGCCTAGATTGACAGGTCTATTGAGCTAGAGAAGGAAATATACCTTTCGCACCACAACAAAGTCACCAACAGCCAAGCTCAGTTCCTTCTCAGATGCAGCAACAAAAGGATGCATTGCCTGTGACAAGAAAATCGAAATATCAGTGCTTCATCCTCTTACAGGGTCCAATATAATAAAAATATGCCATTTCAAGAAAGAGAAGCTCACAGGCCACAGCTTATGATAACTACTTGATTCCTTCTAGTTTCAATGTCCATGAAGAAATACAAAAGGATGTCTAAACAACATAAGTTGATTTCTTCAACCATAAACTAATTTCCATTAGTTTCAATGTCCATTATCGTTTCTTTTCTTCTTTTCATCTCCATTAATTTTTGCTGACTAACATATTTCCAAACAATCTTCAAATTTTTAAAATTAGGTAAACTTACTTCAGCCAAGTAATACATGGTTTTCTCTGTGCCATTCTCTGGTACAATCACAGGAGGAGCAGATTCTCTACGCTGTTTCTCAGACACCATCTGATACAAATTCCAGACGAAGATATAAATTTATATATTTCAAAGAGATGTTTTCTTTACAAGAAAAGATGAAGCCCGGCACTAACCTCAGCTTCTAACTCATTTAGAATAGCAGCCACTCTTAAATGATATGTCTTTTCTCCTTCAACCTAAGGAAAAGATCAAATCATCAATGTGATGTAGAAACTAAGGTATGCTTCAATTTCTAGAATGAATACTGTACACAGTGCAGTAATACGCATGAGTAGATACCATCGCTAAAAGCCTTTGTAAAGTAAGTCTTTGCTGCTGTGCCTCTACAGCAGCCAATGCAGCAGAAGCTTCTTTACCCAGAACTGCCATATTTTGTTTAAGTTCCTGCATCCTTGCTTCAGCTGCATGCAACTTTGCAACATTTTCAGGAAGTGGAGCTTCTCTTATTCGTGCTTGTCTACGAGAAATCTCTGCTGCCTGTTTGCTTTTGATATTTAGTATAAATTATGAGTTTCTGAAGTAAATGTAAAGAATGTGGAATTTGAATTGATGTTTAATACATAGAAAATTACTAGCTCAAAGGAAGTTCAACTCTCTAGTTACCTGTGCCTCTGCCTCCTGTCTCATTCGACTATAGCGTTGAGCAAGATGACGAGCATCTTCCAATGGAGCGCCACCAACCATTGCTCTCAAGGGATCCAAAACCTAATGCATTTGGAAATAGGATGTCACGTTTGCACATAGCACCAGACATTCTCAAACAACAGTAGCCTAAGTATGCAAAAGGACAAGTTTCATAACAATTATAAAATATGACATACAGATTCTTCACATATATAGGAGTGTGTCGTTAAGTAACATTTTGAAGGGAGTCCAAAGAAAGAATGATATTTATTTTGAATTGAATGTGTTTAAAAGTTCTATGACTAAAACCTGCATACAGATATAATAACAAGAATCTATCAAAACGCATAACTTCTAATAAAAGTCAACCTGTTGAGATAACAGCTTAATTAAATCTTCCTGCTCCTTCTCTACATGTTTAAGACCATCACCATAAACAGCTGCAGCTTTAGCAAGGACATTTTCATTGATGTTTTCACTGTTTTCAGTACCATATCGGCAGCATTCTTCAGAGAACTTGGTTCCTGGTTACCACAAAGATTAAGAACCAAGAAGATAAAGTTTTATCTGCAAATATATATGATCGACTCCAATTGAACATATATTTATGATAGAACAATTTGTATACAAAAGGCATGAATAAATTGTTGCACCTGCTTCAATGTGCTTATACCCGATGGCCGTAAATGCTTCTGCAGCTTTGACAACATCTCTTTGAAAATCCTGAAAGGAAAACATATATGCTTTGAGTACATAATCTATTGATCTATGAAATTGGCCATAAGCCTTTAACTATAGAGTATAGAAGATTGTTAAAGAGATATTGATCTTTATGGTTGATGGAAATTTGAAAGTGGCCTAGACAGCATAGTAAAACTAGGATGCTAAAAAATCATAATTTTATAAAGCCATTGTAGGTCTCAGAATTTTGTTCCTTCCCCACCCCCCCCCCCCNCCCCCCCCCCTCCTAACTTTTACCTTTGTAAATATTTCATTAAAATGACACAGAGTGGGTGTAACTGTAACTCAAATAACTAGCAGAATACACAACAGTTAGATGATATAGATTTATTGCAAAATTCTGTAAAATTGCATGCTCATAATGGCTTCATTATTAACAAATATAACAGGTGATAATATGACTTTTCAGTCATTTTTCAAGAAGACAATCATGGTTAATAAAGAAAAGTGGCGCCTAACGTCTAAATTTAAGAGTCAAAAGATAAAGAGAAAAATGAACATTACCCTTCCGGATCGAGTGGATTTGTACAGTTTGTCCAGTTGTTGATGTCTTTGCATCTCAATCTCATCAATAACAACTACATCTGAGCTTTCGTAGCCAGTTCCACTAAATTGCTTTATAACAGCCTAGAAAACAAGTTTTGTAACTCAGTAAGGAGATATTAATAATCTTTGAAAGAAAAACGCAAAATAGTGAATTAATTGAGCAGGACTTAGTAATTTAATAAAACATAGGCCCATCAAAAAAGGCAGAAAGATAAAGTTCTGATGGAAAAGCATGATACTAACAAGGTAACCAAATGAATGATCTATGCACTTATCAACACAAATGTTATTCAACCTGCTAAAAACAAAATCTTATGCCATATAAAGACCAAATGCAATTAAACATTCAAAGTAAAGCCAGTTAATCAACACTCAATTAAGATGCTCCTTGATACAAGCAATTCGAAAGTTTCGAATTCGAAACACTTAAAATCCTACGGATTACTTAGTCATTCAAGGTAAATGATAAATCTTTACAGCAATATATAAAGTTATATGTAAGAAACAGCTAAAAGACATGCAAATACTTCAATCTTACTTTTCCAGTTTCCCTACATTTTTCCAGCAACTACCCAATTCTCAGTACAAACTACAAAGCCAGAAAAAGAAGAAAATGAAATTCAAAATGTAAGAAATAAAAAAAAAAAAGGGTATTGATTAAATTGCCTGCTGTTGCTTGGCAACTTGTTCTCTGAACTTGAAGGCTTGCTTCCTCAAAGCATCCATTGCTGCTGCTGCTGCTGCTTCTAATCTCTTCTGACCCTTTCAACAGAAGATATTGCAGAATTTGGAATTTCTTTAAACTTGAATTTCGATTTATTGATTAATGATTGGCCAGCTTATCAGATCTGAGACTCAGACTACAGCTGGGCTTTCAAGGTTTTTTCTTAAACTCTTGTTCTAATCTAAACTCAAAGCCACTGTCGTAAATTTGCAGACTTTATCCTGTGATAGAGAGGTGTATCTTTCTCGGTTTCTCCTCTGAATCTGGACCGTTGGATGGACTGACCAAAGATTATTGGGCTTTTACTTTGACCCGTATCTCATTGTGGGCTTTTTTCCGATTATTGGGCTTAACTTGCTTGACCCAATCGGATATCGGGCTTTCGTTTGTCCTGGGCTTGTTTAGTATTTCCATATATATACAACAAGTTTGCAAATCATTTGATTTGATGTTAATTACTACTACTTAATATTAATAAGAACGAGTTTAAATTAATTAATTCAGATTGGGATTTAATGTAAACAAAACAAAAAGTATATGACAGAACAAAATAGCCTCGGATGTGTTTGGAAAAATTAATGAAAGTTGAGTAGAGTACTATACAAAGGGTAATGATTCCGTATTTCCCACAATTATCGCATCTTGTTTTGTCAACAGGAAGTTGAAGAATGAGAGGAAAGAGAATTCAATTTGGTTTCAAGATTCAAACTTCGAGAAAAATAAATTTTGTTTAAAGATTCAAACTTCAATTGCTTAATGATTACCCTTCACCTCCACTTTAGTGGAATTTGGGATTTGTTTTGCATGCCAGGCCTAACTTGAATATTCCTTTTTATTTAGTATAGTACTAAAAAGCACAAACTGGGTAAATTCTGTTTATGGCCCAAAATCTTTGATTCTATATTTATAATTTCATTTTGGTCTTTTATCTTTTAATTATTCTATTTGGATCCAAACTAAAATGATCAAAGATTCAAAATATAATCACCTTTCAAAAGTTAAGGATGTAAATGGAATTTACTCATTCCATTGAGAGTAATATACACTTGGTTTCTTTCCATAATTCTACTACTATTGGTTTGCTAGTAAGCCAAAAATATATTTCCCTTCAGATATATCAACACTGATGACTGAATATGTCGACCGTCCTTAATAATACTAAATCACATGAATTATGCATATACAAAAGGGTATAGATTCATATTGTGTTTGTTTATAATTTAGGAGTTGGATGGGAGAATTGAAATCCTCATACCAACATTCAGAGCATTGAATGACGAGCAATAAATGTGAGAAACAATGTACCACCAAAAATTTTATGCTATTGAGTTACTATATATGTGAAGGAAGATAACATATGAGAAGGGCTTCACAACTTCATCCGGTCAAAAGTATGGGTATTTTTCCTTTTTTGAAAAGAACAACTCAAATGGCAAATGCCCCTTATTTAAAGAAAAGTTTTTGCAACTTGCCAATCACTTCATTATCTGAATCACATTTATTATTGAAAGAAAATGTGATAGAACCCTACATGATCTATTTCCAAATCTTACCAACAAACAATGGTGGAGACTAGGTTGGGGCTTTCATTTTATATCACAATACTAAACAAAAGTTTGAGGCTTAAATGATTTATCTAGACATAGATACATAGACTAGTCATGTTACAACACATTAGTTTTAAGGGTTACATTGGTTAAAAATCACGTATTAGAATGAAATTGTGTCCCAAATAAAAATCAAAGGGCCTAATTGATACTCTTTGAATAGTTTAAAGTCCATAAAAGGTATTAAACTTAACTAAAAGCCACATACATAGTTCATGAGCTTCTTTCTACGCACCATATTCTTTTGATGTAGGTGAGTTGGTAACTAATTTGATAGTTCATTGAAAGATTATGCTTATGCTTTCCTTCTTCCCTTTTTTTGATGATTAAAAATGGCTCATTTTTTCCCCTTTTCTCTTATGGGTT
Source organism: Corchorus capsularis (assembly GCA_001974805.1). Classification (NCBI taxonomy): domain Eukaryota; kingdom Viridiplantae; phylum Streptophyta; class Magnoliopsida; order Malvales; family Malvaceae; genus Corchorus; species Corchorus capsularis. The sequence goes on from AWWV01008012.1 coordinate 38,724, forward strand.
ACAAACATTTTCCCCCTAAATGTTGAAGAAACATGTTATGTTAATGTTAGCACATGCTAAAACAAAATTATTTGAGAAAAGGTGCAAATTGATTTATATATATTACAACATCTCTTCATATAATGCTACATGTCCTATTAAAACGATCCCACCATAGGCGTCACAGTTACAACCACTAATACACTACCACATTAAATGTCATAAGTTTGAGAACTTACCTTTCAAAGTTTATTTCTATTGAAAGTGTGGTTAAACTTGATGACACGTCAAATAGTAAGATTTGATGAAAAAATTCACTATGAGCCTATGACAAAAAAAGAAATTTTGGTAAACTTAATAAATTGATACATTTTTTTATAGCATAATGAAAGTTATAAAATTAATTCTCTTTCCTTTTAAATCATCACGTTCAACATACATCTTTGAAAATAATTGCCGAGAAAGATTTTCCGATATGAAATTCGACTTGATTGTTAAGACTAATGGAGAGTCAAGTCAATATGATTATGTATATTATTAAAAATCTAAAAACAAGATAAAAATCACCATGCATCTCCAGCAATGGTAATATTAATTTTTTCTTCATCAAATCTTCTGTTAGGAAGGAATGAAAGGAATGAGAGAGAATTTGCTCAATTCAATGATTGTGATACACAATCATACACGCTAATTTATAGCTTAACTTTGGATTGATAAAATTTATTTCCTTACTCTTTTTCTTCCTTTATAGAAATTAGAAAGGTAAATTATTGCCTTTTATATTTCATGACATGATGATTTATATTTTTTTGCATTTTCCTTTCGAGTAGCATATACAAATCTTGAAATTCAAATTGAGATCCCTCCTTTCCTCCGATCCCGATTCCAAATCCAACCAAACTTTCTGTCCTCTGCCGACTCTGCCAGGCACCCATTTTTAAGTTTTAAGAAAAAGTCCCAAAGCCACGTGACCTCCTTCAATTTAATTAAGTAAATCCCATCTTAATCAACATTTCAGCCCCAAATTTGCTACTAGCAATTTCCATTTTTATTACTTAATCATATCAGCCACAGCTAACTCCAATTTGTGCTTTGGCAAAATCCACACCACTCATTCACATGGCCCCCATATGAAATCAATTATTATTATTTCATGAAAATTCCAAACTTCAAAAAAACAACCCACCCTCTTTCACACATCACAAAATCCCAAATTTACAAAAATTGCAAGGCAAAAATTAAGGAAATTGAGAAAAAAAAATAAAGGAAAGAAAAAAAATTTATGTGGGTATAAATGAATAATTAAATAATGACATAATTAAAAGATGACACTTGCCATAAATATAAAAGACCATGATAGTGGCAAAACATAGAGAGAGAATAAAAACAACAAAGTTATAAGCTTTCTTTCTCTCTCTAAAGAGAATCCAAGCCAAGCGGATAGATAGGCAGGCAAAGGAGCGTTTTTTGAGGGGCAGAATCTGAATTCTAACAGCAAATGACGCCTTGGCTTTTTTGTGAGTAGTAATTACTTAACCCAAAAAGACTAGTTTAAGCATAATTTATTTATGAACGGACAGCCTCGTAAATACAATACCCTTTTTCTTTTTATACAGCTAGGATTTTCCCAGCAGCCAAATAGGCAGGCAAATAGAAAGACAGGGCAAAGAGGAGAGATTTGAGGGACACACCCCACAGGATCTGTGAAGGGGAAAAACATTTAGAATTTTGGTAGTACCCACAAATCATCATGCCATCAGGTTCTAAGAAGAGAAAAGCTGCCAAGAAAAAGAAGGAACAAGCTTCCAACAACAATATCAATTCATCAACCAACAACAGCCCACATGGTACTTTCATTTGCTTTTTCTTTTTAATCCTTTTTTTTTTTGGATTTTTTGGTGGATTTTGGATGATGGGTACTTTTTTTTTTCTAATAAAGAAAAGTTTTTTAAGTTGGTTTGATTGAATCTTTTCTTGGTTACCCATCTGTCACTATCATTTGATTCTGAGTTGTTGTGTTGGAGATATCTGGTAGAGTTTAATGAAATCAGTTTGCTTTTGAGTGTTTATGGCCTTGATTAATTGATTTGGTTCTTGTCATCGGGATTGTCGTCCTTTAATCACTTGATTTTTTTTTCTTTTCTTTTGGTCCCGATATTTCCCAGTTGTTGTTTTAACTTTTAAGTGTTTTTTTTGGCGATTATGAGTGTGTCCCCAGTCATTTTCTTGATTTTGACTAGAATTCTTGCTATTGAATGAACTTGCCTATTCATTTTCCAGTTATAATCCTGCGGTTTAAAGCGATTCTCTTGGATAAAGATATTTCAGTATTTTACAGTGTTTATTTTGGTAATTTTGGATTGGTAAATTTGTTGATTGCCTAGTGATTGGAACTATTGTGATTTGATAAAATGGTGCTAGGAAATGATGATCCCAGAAGCCAAGATGAAAGGGACAGTGATGGTGGTGATGTTGCTTCCCCTGCATCTCAGGATGATGGCCACAACCACCAGAATCCATTCAGTAAGGGGGAAGAAGAAGGTAAAACAGCACCATCACCTGTTCAATCATATGTAACTGAGGACAAGCCTGTGGAACAAGTCACTAGAGATGCGGAAAGCACGGAGAAAGTAGGATTGGATAGTGTTGTTGATGTTAAAATTGATAAAGAGCTGGAATCCAAGGGTGATCTTGAGATCTCAGATGTCAAAATTCTGCATGTTGTGCATGATAAGAGCTCTAGCAGCAGCAGCAGCAGCAGCAGCAACAGCAGCAGTTCGGATGATGAATCTCCAGCTTCTGAGAAGAAGTCAAAGGAAGAAGCAGAAGAAGCTGTCAAGGTTGCTGATGACAAGATACTCGGGGGCGGTGATAGTATATCTGCAGTGGAAACTGCTGATGCTGACAATTTGGTTAAAATTGAGTTATCTGTGCCTGAGAAAGTGGATCAAGCTGCAGACATTTATGTAAACAAACCAGTAGTCTCTGATGTAGTTGATTCAGAAATGAAAGAATGTCAAGAGAAATCATTGCCCCCATCAAATGGGGTTTCTGGGGTTGAATTGGAGGAAAATGGAGGAAACATTCTCCCATCCTCAGGTGCTCCTACTGCTGAAAGGAGTAATGTCGTGGAAACAACCCAGGATTCTGGGTCTCCTGAATATACTGAAAAGCAGGTATTTCTTGCCGCTACTATTCTTAAGAGTTGTTGTTTTGACTTCAAAGTGAATTATTGTTTTATTTACTAAAATTTTTTCACAGCCTCTTGTTGCTTCAACTCCACCTGTGGTGCAAAGAACCTCAGTGTTTAATTGCTGTGGATTATTTGATGTTTTTACTGGTTCTGGGAGATAATTGCAGGTCAGTGCTATCCATTGACTTAAATGAACTGTATAGTATCCATTTCTTTATGTTCTGCAATATTGCTTATTGAGATATGCTGAGTAGCTCATATCCTGTGTGCTTCTGTGGGTGTAAGAATACTAGGACTTTGAGACTGCAACTTGAGATCTGGAACCCATTGCTTGTCTTTGAATTTTTTATCAGTCATCTGGTATTCTTTTTTCAATTTACAAAGGCCTTGAATTAATCTCCTCCTCTCTATTATTTCCCTTACCTTGTGGCTTCAGTGCTTGAATTAATCACACCAATGGTTTTTGGTTGATCCATGTCTGTTTGATGAATGATGAGAATGGCGAAATACCTTATGGTAGCGTGTTTAGTTATCTCTCTGGTTAATTGTGTGTTCTATAGTAAATAACTTTCCAAATACAACTTTCATGTTGCATATCCTTTATGTTATGTATGGGAACATGAATTTGAGAGTGGATTTTTGATTAGCTTGTTAGGATAAAATGCACAGACTATGTAGAAATTATCCACAGTTCGATATGCTTTTGTGTTTAAAAAGGTACAAGGTATTAGAAGAGTAATTTCAAATTAAAAACTTTCAATAGGTATTTCAAATCTATAGATTTGCAAATGATCATAAAAATTAAAAAAAAGTTTCACGCTACACTTGAAATCCTAATCCACTATTAAATTAGTCGAACTAGTCATGTTATCCCTTTACTGATGTTGTCATTTTACTGATAAGTAATTCTGATGAATGTATTTATGCCTTAATGTTGCTAACATTATTTATGGGTGCAATTTTCGACCTCTTACATAATCAACCATAGATTTGGCAAATTGGGTAATTTCTGATAATGTTCTGTTGTTCCCTTTTGATGCAGAACCATTTATTCAGAGGGATTCAGTTCAGTAGATGCGGCAGTTTGTCAAATGTTACAAAGGATTTGGTTTCTAGACATTCCATTATCTTTCAAAGATCAGTGTTTACTTTTTCCTACAAATAATGGGGCAATGGACCTAGCTAGAAAAACAGTTACTATAAGTTTTGTGATAGTGATAGCCCTGACGCTGATAGTAGCCGGTCGTTCCTAGCTTTAAGTACATTCTTTTATTAGCACTTTTGCGGTGTAGCTTTTTAGCTGGGTTTTGTGTTGTATCTAGTCGTTGTTTCGGGTTTGAGTAGTTTCTTTTAAATATACAACAAGGTTTATGAGAGTAATGTCAACATGGTTGCTATTTTGGTGTCAATTTCATGAATTTCGATTCTTCGTTTAAGCAAATCTATACTTCTGTAATTTTTAGGTTGACGAGAAAGGTTAAAGAAGCATTTGAATTTGGTTATAAACCATGGTCATTGCACCAGAAATTGAAATTCCAAGCCAAATTGTTTTATTACAGGTTCATAAAAATTCAATCAAATCACACCCACCACAACCAAAGCTGCCGTTTCCGGCATATTTAGACTCAAAAGGAATACAAAGAAGGAAGGGAAAAAAGATATAAAAGCATTAATCTCATTTGACTGTCTGCTTTATGTTGATCATTTATGCGCTGCCATGAATTGCTGCTATGTATAAAAGCTGTGTAACTGTGAGTATGATTGTAAATGCCTCCATTGTTCTCTGCAACAAAAGAGATAATTTATGTTAACCGACAAAGATTAGTTGAATGGAGAATTGGACTAAAGATATAAATTTTCTCCTTACCAAACGAGCATTCCTGACTTCAAGATCAATTTCTTTACAGGCAAATCTGTATAAAAAGAAATCTTTTCTAGTTAGTGAAACATCTTGCAATTTCTGATTATATATATAATCCAAACATAATGTTAAGACTGACTGACCCCATGGCAAGTAGAGTAAGGGTCCAAGCAATCCCAGCAACTGAGGCTGCAGAAGGCAAGCTACTTGCAGTCCAAGAACGAACATGGTTGATACCGGCAATTGCTGATGCTACACCAGCAACTGCTGCTAGCAAAGCAAATGTCACGAAGAACCCGGTCGCGGCATTTCCCATGGGAAAGAATATTGGTGAGAAATGTGCTGGAAGATTGAAGTCAGGCCCTGCAAGTTTCATATAGATATAGTTATATGGAATAGTTTTTACTACTTCACTAATTAGAGATTTTGAAAGAAAAGGGCATTTACCAATGATGAAACCATGATCAATTGCTCTGTTCACTGCCCATCCACCAATGCCTAAAATGATGACATACATGCAGAAATTAAGGAACAAAAGTAGTGCAGCAACATTTTTCATTTGAGGGTTAGCCATTTTGCTGCAGGAAAGCCTGTGGAAAGAATTAGAAAGAGGATTAATGCAGGGGAAAGCTTATTATTGCAGGTACATGTGATTTCTGCTAATTGGAAAGGTATATATATGATGATTAAATGAAGGGTTTGGTTCTTTTCTTGCTAAGGCTGAGGGTTCCAAAGGGTTCTGTGGGGTTGTAAAGAGCATGCTTCATGGTCAAGGCAAGCTTCCAGCAAATATCAAAATATGGGAAAAAACCAGATTCTTGCTTGGTTCACATTTTCGGCTATTCTTTATTTTCTGAAATGGTACATTCTTGAACTAGGCTTTTCTGCAGTAAGTTGTTCCTGGTAGGAAAAGTCATATTCTTATATTCCTTGCCAGTTGATGAGGGGCTAATTGGAAGGCTTTGGCCCCATATCAGCTCATTAATAAGTGTCATTTGCCGCTTGGAAGGTAAGGGTCTTTCCCTTAGACCCAAAATCTTTAGCATCAAGATTTCAATTTCACCATAGTCCATATATGAAAACTTATATGACATTATGACCATTGTAAGATGCCTATTAACATTTTATTTTATTTTGAAAACCTCAAGAACCTATCAACTCTAACAAAGGCTTAGTTTTTTTTGTACCAATTCGGTATCCAGGCTTCATAGGTTGTTTGATTTAGTTGTTTAACTAGGTTTAAAACAGTAATATGTTTCCTAAACGGTGCGTTTCATTGACCGCATCAACCAGCGCCTTTATTTTTTTAGATTAACCAGCGCCTTTTTTTATGTGAAAGTTGTTGATTCTATTCGTTCGTTCCTTTTAAGTGATCATTATGAACAAAAGAAATGTCGAAATCTCGCGCGCAATATTTCAAAACACTTATAAACATTCAAAGAACATTGTCACCATCTCACACTTCCGCTCCGATTGTTCTGCAACTGTTAAAACTTAAAAGATTCTCACAGGCTTTCCCTCAAGTTTCTAGTAATGCAAAATCAGTACGCACCCCCAATTATAAATTTTTACTCTCTGATCACCTAAAGAATCAAAGATTAGACGAAGCTCGTCATGTTTTGAACGAAATCCCTTCCCCTGGGGTGAATTTATACACCATGATGGTTGATGGGTACGTGCAAAATTACCGACTTGGTGATGCAATGGAACTATTCGAGAAAATGCCAGTGAGAGATACGGTTGCTTGGAATGCAATGATTAAAGGATGTTTGCATTGTGGGGATTTAGTTACGGCTAAGAAGCTTTTCGATGAAATGCCCGGAAGGAATGTTATCTCATGGACGACGATGGTAAATGGATACTTGCAGTTTGGGAAAGTTGAGGTGGCTGAAAGATTGTTTTCTGAGATGCCAATGAGGGATGTCGCAGCTTGGAATTCGATGATTAATGGGTACTTGAAGATGGGGAGAGTTGAGGAGGCAATGAATTTGTTTAGTAAGATGCCTTGTCCGAATGTGATCTCATGGACTGCAATGATTAGTGGGCTGGATTATAATGGAAGGACCGATGAAGCTTTGGTTCTTTTTAAGAAGATGGTAGGCTCTGGTGTTGAGCCAAGTTCAAACACGTTTTCTTGTGTGCTGACGGCTTGCACAAACGTGATGGCTTTGCCTTTGGGTCTTCAGACTCATGGTCAAATTGTTAAGTTGGGGTTCAGTTTTGATGAATTTGTATGTGCTACGCTTTTAACTTTTTATGCAACCTGCAAAGAAATGGGAGATGCTTGCAAGGTTTTCAATGAAAAATTGCATAGAAATGTGGTAATATGGACAGCTCTTTTAACTGGGTATGGCTTGAATGAAAGGCATGAATCTGCATTGATGGTTTTTGGAGACATGATAAGAATGGGTGTCCTCCCGAATCAATCTTCTTTCACTAGTGCTTTGAATTCATGTAGTGGATTAGAGGCTCTAGACAGGGGTAAGGAGTTCCATTGTATAGCTGTCAAGCTAGGTCTGGAAGCTGATTCATTTGTTGGTAATTCTCTAACCGTTATGTACAGTGTATGTGGTAATATTAATGATGCTGTAGCTGCATTTAGAAGTATTGATGTAAAAAATGTTGTCTCATGGAACTCAATTATTGTTGGATGTGCACAGCATGGCCAAGCCCTATGGGCTCTGGTACTCTTTGGCCGAATGATACGTGCTGAAGTTGATCCAGATGAGATCACTTTCACTGGGTTGCTCTCTGCTTGCAGCCATTCTGGAATGTTGCAAAAGGGGAGATGCTTTTTCGAGTATATCAGTCGGTATAAATCCTCTGCAATGAAGCTTCAACACTATGTTTGTATGGTTGATGTCTTGGGTCGATGTGGGAAACTCGAAGAAGCAGAGGAGCTAATAGAAAATATGCAGGTCAAACCGAATTCTACAGTGTGGCTTGCTTTGCTTGGTGCTTGCAGGATGCATTCTAACTTAGAGGTAGCTGAAAGAGCTGCAAAATCCATCCTTGATCTAGAACCGCATTGCAGCGCTGCCTATGTTTTATTGTCAAATTTATATGCTTCTGCTGGTAAATGGAGCGACGTCTCAAGAATGAGAGTACGAATGAAATGGGGAGGTGTTGTGAAACAACCAGGCCGTAGTTGGGTTACTTTAAGGGGAGTGAGACATGATTTTGTGTCTGGAGATAGGTCTCACCCTCTGAGTGATAAGATGTATCAAAAGCTGGAGTGGCTGGGAGGAAAACTTAAGGAGTTTGGCTATGTTCCTGATGAGAGTTTTGCTCTGCATGATGTTGAGGATGAGCAGAAGCAAGAGATGTTGTCTTATCATAGTGAGAGACTTGCCGTTGCATTTGCGTTGGTTAATACTGCAGAGGGCAGTGCAATAACAGTGATGAAGAATCTTCGTGTTTGCGGCGATTGTCATCGGGCCATTAAGCTCATTGCAAAGGTTGTTAGGCGAGAGATCATTGTAAGAGATTCCACACGCTTCCATCACTTCAGAGATGGCATCTGCTCTTGTGGGGATTATTGGTAGCAAATTACAGAGTTTATCATATTATTATCAAACATATGATCTGTCAAAACGATTTTAGTTGTGCAGGGGCTTAAATCTTAATGACACATTACTAAATTAGTTTCACTTGTTACCCGGTGCCTAGAAAATGAAGGATTGAGGATTTTCATTTTCTTGAAAATGAAAAATAGTACTACCAGAAAGTCAAACTGTAAATCTTGATAATTTGTTGGACTAACCTATAGCCTATTAGGTTTAGTTGAAAGAAAAGAACTCAATGTCCCTTAACAAAATTTCAAGTGAATGGAAGATATAAACGCCAAGAGAACTTCTCCCTATCTACGATCTCACGTGACTCAAATTTAGATTAGTCAAGATTTATTGTGCCTAAACACTTAAAATGATAACCTTTTAATTTTTCAACTAACTTGAGCTAAAGAAACTAGCAAATGATCTATTCACACGTGGAATAAGATTTAAAATGGTTAAGCTTGTTTACCTGTTCACTCAAATCAAATAAACAAAAGACTTCAGATTTTTTTGAGATTTCTTCATGCACGTGGAAGAATAAGGGTAAACCTTAATCAATTTGTGGACAACTATATTAGATTATTAAAGATTTATTCAATCTTAATAGTACTATTTGTTGTTACTAATTAAAATACATTGGAAATTTGGAATTAATCGTTGAAAGAAAATATATATAACAAAAATAATAAAAGCCAATCAAAAGTCGCCACGTCGTACAGTTGACCACGGAACCACTGTCCATAATATATTCCATCCCCTTGCATTCAGGCGCGAAAATATTTTTCTCTGTTTCTCCTCCCTACTCTCAACAACGGAAATCTCTCTATTTCTGCAACGATTCGAGTCGCCTTCAAGCTTTCCTTAGCTTCGTTAAATTCAAGCAATTTCCTTTTGCTTTTCTCAGTTCTTTTTTTTTCCCCATTTCAGTTTAGGAATTTGAAAATCAATCTAAAATAGCCATCTCTGAAGAGAGAAAAAAAAATCGAATTTGCTTACCATTTATTTGGTAATTGCATGCGCTCAATCTAATGGCGAGCTCTTTGTTCAACATTCCGTCGTCGTCGTCGTCATCGTCGAGCGTCTATCAGACGGCGCTGGACGAGGGAGAGGACCGCGATTTTCTGGAGGTCGTGGCCGAAATTTCAGATCTGAATCAGCCGAGCAAGGGCCTAGGGCGTGAGGTATCTCGATTAATCCTTGATAATGTTAAAGAAAACGAGAAATTAATGTCATTAAAGCGTAGGATTGAGCAAGTTAACGAAGATGAAAATGAATTGAATCGTGAAATTGAAGAACTTGAACGGAGAGTTCTAATGTTGATGCTTGAGAATGGGTTCAAAGATGATAAATTGGAGAAATATGGAGATAAGAAACAAATAGAAGAATATGAGGATTTGAAAGAGAAGAAACTGAAACGAAAGTTTTTGGATTTGATGCTAGAAATAGGGGAAAGTAATGACAAGCTTAGAGATTTGCGGATAGGAATTGAAGAAACTGAGAAATGTGAGAAAGTCAAGGTTTTTAATGAGTTAAGAAGTGATCTTGGTAGGAAGCAAGTGAATGTAAAGGAATTTGTTTCAGATAAGAGAGATATTGTGGAGAAGCTTGAAAAGATAAGCAATGTTGTTGATTGGAGTTATGGTGATGTTGGTAATGAAATTACGGAACTAAATGTGAGTGATGATGGTGAGGAGGAGGAATTGATTGGGGAGGCTGGAGCACGCGAATTGTTCAAGGAAATTGAGCTGTTGGAGATGATGTTGGAGAGGGGTTCTTATGGTTTGCTTGATTTGAAGATGATGATGGAAGAAGTTGAGGCTTTGAACGGGCCAGTGAATGTGGCGAGCGAGATGGAGTTGAAGATGGAGGAGATGGAGTCTGGGTTGTGTGAGCTGAAGGATGCTATTGTGGAATTAAAGGGCAAGAAGAGTAAGGAATTGATGGATTGGGTTTCAAAAGAGGAAGACAAGGAATCGGAGAGTGAGCCAGAGGAAGAAGTGAATGTAAGGAAGCACAATTGGGGTTCCATTGCTGCATCAATTGGAGCTGTTGTTGTAGCTGTTGCTGCTGCTGCCATGGTTTTCACAGGACGCGCGAGGGTGAAGGCTGCAGCAGACAAGGGGAAGAAGAACAAAAATGGTTAGAGTCTCTCTTCTAATATGAATCTATGCTATTAACAATGTTAAGCCTTTTTTTTTCTTTGTAGCAGTTAGAGTGCTTAGCATGCGCGCTGCAGATGGATGTAGGAGAGAATTAGTTTGTAAACCTAAGTGACTCGTTGTAATTAGTTCTGGCTCTAATTCTGTCATCCTATGGTGTTATGGATCCCTGAATTTGAGAAATCATAATGAAAGCAATGCTAGTCTAGATTCAAGTTTACTGTTTTTTTTTTCAAAAAAAAAAGTTTACTGTTTTTTGATTAATAGGTAATGAAATTTCTGTTGTGGTTCATGTGATTTATGATGTAGGCTAATCTGTTATCATGCATCAAAGATGCATTTAAGAGCAAAGAGTTTACTGTTTTCTGATTAATAGGTACTGGAATTTCTGTTGTGGTTCATGTGATTTATGATTTTTTTTTTTGGGAGAGCTAATCTGTTATCATGCATAATTAAATGATGCATTTAAGAGCAAAGGGCTTTAACTTCTATAATCCTGGATATTAAGAAACAGGTATTTTATTGCTTTCTTAGGCAAAAGGGAAGCAAGTTTCATAGCAACAAAACCAACCAACTTTGATGACAAATTGGCGTCTAATAATGTCTACATGCCCGCGACATTGAAGGGGATAACCCACGGTGGTTCTGGGCGGTGGGTGAAGAGTTCTGATATTGCGAGGAATGCAGGATTTTGTCTCTTCATAATAATTATGGGGATTGGACGTCGATGATTGGTCAGTGGTAACCTATAAACCACCGAAGCAAATAGACGACAGTCTCAACTGAAGTTTTCAAGTAAACCATTAAATAATGGAAGGCCAATTATGGACTCAGCTCATCTCACAGCCAGAATAGCAAATATGCAACCCAATATGTAAATTTTTTGATAGACCATTAATGCAAAATATTATTCATTGTTCAGTATGTAAATTCTTTGATAGACCCTTGGGCCCGAGGCAAAATATTATTCATTGTTATGAAACAAAGTAGGGTACCAAACTGAATAAAGCTAAAGCAAAGATCGAATTCACAATCAATATCTGCAAAGTACATTTTTTCTAAACATAAAATATCTTAAAACATAATAATTCACGAAGACCAAATAAGAAAGTCGAGAATGTGATTGCCATCTAAAGCAAGGAATTATCCAAAATTTATAACACTAAGTAAACAAACAAAGCTCGTTACTAAAAAGAACTAGTACAAGCTTATGCTCATTCATCTTCCTGGCTGCGCAACCTGGCAAGCCTGTTAGTGACCACAACATCAAGCTGAGCTGCTCGTTCCACAATCTCTTTTCTCTTCTTAGTGGAAACATCATGGGCAATTTCAGCACAGTAAGTCCTGAGAAGCAACAAAAACGATATTAGCAAAAACCATTAAAAATTGATTGCATACAAAGATGAACTCAATTTTGTCTGAGCTAAACATTTACCTGTTGTGCATCATCAACACTTCAAGCTCTTGGACATTGTGAACAACAAACTTCTTAAACCCATTGGGAAGATAGTGGCGAGTCTTCTTGTCTGAGCCATAACCAATGTTGGGCATCAAAGTGCACCCCTTGAACTTTCTTCTCACCCGGGAATCAATACCCTTTGGTCTACGCCAGCTTTCCTGTCAAACATGATAAAATCAGATGAGTCCTATAATTTAAAAGCAACACAAGAGCAAATGACAAAAATGGAAAAGACAACTAGAAAAAGATAGGATTATAAGGTTAATAAAGATGTTTAATTGATGTGAGCAGGGAATTAGTAACAGAAAGCTTGTGGGATATAAGCTAACCGTGTCGCAACCTGTCCAAAATTTATCTAGCCCTTAAAAACGAAGTGTCCAGCCATATTTATAGAGACAGGACACCAGATACCAGAGGGGCAAACTAACAAGTTCTTCTATTACCTATAGCAATAACATAACATGGGTTGAAAATACTAAATTTGAGTAAATAAATGCAATCTCAGTCGAAAGATGGTGATTATTTAAATGATCATCAAAGATAGATCAGGTCTGATGATTCGTTTCCATCATAGATTGCAGTAAATCACAAAAAAGAAAAAACAATTAAAACAATATAAACGAGCTTTGGTTTTTTTTGAAAATGACAATAAAGTATGCAAAAGAGATCAGATGGTAGTGCATGTAAGTATTCATCATTCGAATGCAGAAATAATGGATAAATATCATCACGCCTCCTTTGCATATTGTAAACAATAAAATTCAATTCACTTAATAAAAAAATTAGTACTATTTGGTTCTAAAAAAACATGGATCAGATATAAGTCGATATCATCACCAGCTTCCATCCGGAGATGAATGTAAGACTGGGTGTCAAAACAACAATCCTCATTTCCCTTTCAGAAATGAAATGAAAGAGAAAACAATAAATAAATTAAAGGAAAAAAGAACTTAAATGCCTGTATATAATTGGTAAAACGGATCAGATAGTCGATCGCTAATAACTCAGCATATTGCATCTAGAAAGAAGCTAACTCAGACTGGGTGTCAAGATCTATCTTCATATCCACATTCAATCAAATTCAATTCAAACCCAGAAAGGAAAAACACAAATATATTTTAAAACTAATCTTTGAAAGCATATAAGGAATCAGATAAAGATGTCAATCACCACCTTTGCATACGAAGACATTGATATATGCAAAGTAAGACTGGGGCGACAATAACTATCATCATTTTCCCTCCAAACAGAACTAGAAAAAGAAAAGCTTGAAGCAAAAACCAAAACTTGAAATAAAAGCTGGAAACGTTTAGTATACCTTGACGGAGATTTTGCGGTCACTCTGGGGTCTCTTGAACTTCTTGACCCTCTTCTTCACGATCTTCTTACTTAGCAGCGGCACCGCCATCTCTCCTCCTCCTGCTTCTTACCTCCTTCACCATTAACAAAGAAAAAGTAAGTTAGAGAGTTACTGAAATAATAGCGATAAATGAGATCTGAAGAAGAAGAAAGTAAGAAAGGGAGAGATATTTACTTGGAAATTAGGGTTTTGGGTTGGTCGCCCCGGCTGAGCTGCGGCAGCTTATATAGAGTGTTCAGTGTTGAATGAGTGAAGGCCTTTTAGGGTTTTCGTTCAGTTTAAGGGTTTTCGTTCGAGCGATTAAAACAAAATCGACGGTGGAGAGTAGTTTGTTTTATTTTTATTTTTTAAATAGTGGATTTTGCCATTTTGGGTCTTTTCCGGTTTGGCCCAAAAAAAGTGGATTTTGGGTTTAGACATGTGGATTGGTTGACCATTGGTTAGTTCCAATTGGGCAGATCAACTCCATTTTCAGCCTAATTTATTTTTGAGCCGAATTTGGCCCACATTGTTTCGGTTTTTCCTTTTTCCTTTTTCCTTTTCCACTGTATGGGAATTTCATGATTCATCATTTTTAATAATTTTTTTTTATTTTTACTTTTTGTTATAAAACTTACCCCCCAAAAAATTCAAGGGCATATGTATCCGTTTTTACCGTCTATGACTAATACAATTAGAGTCGAGTTAACCCACTATTAGGTAGAACTCTCCTACCGATAATTTTCACCATTCACAATGATTGAACGAGGACCTTAATGAGAACAAAATTTGAACTACTTGAGCTCACCAACTGGAGTCACCTTTCATCATTTTCATGTATGCATGCATGAACTAAAACATCAAGCGAAATTTTGTGTTAAGTAAAACAACTTAAGAAAGACAATGAAGGTTACCAATATGTATATACCATGGGGGAAAACTGAAAAGCTCTTTTATACACTATTCTGTGATTTCCATTACGCAGATTTTATCCAAAGAACAGGCATTTAAGCAACTATATATTGTAGAAAAAATCTCGTATGAATTCGGAAAGGAAGGATCAACATTAACCCACTCTTTCTCAACTAGCTCGACGTGTGAATTTGGCTTTGTGGTTGCATAGAATTGAAGCTTGTTGATTTGTCTTGTCAACTTCTTCATTAAATCCATCGAGAATATCATGCCAAAACCTTCCTCCACGTCTTTTGTTTCTTCGAAAATTTGAATGCCAATATCTGCTTTGCTTGAGTTAACGAATCCAAGGAGCAGTGAGCTCCCATCGATATATCTTTCACCATGGCATACCTGCACGAAGGGAGTAAACATAAATCAACACAAAGTACGCTACACGAGAAAAGTCAGAAAACATTCAAGACAGACAAAACAGCTAGATAGAGAAGCTTTCGACCAATTGACATAGATTTTAACTTCATGACATGAGTTAATGGTTATAGACTAAAGACGAGAAAATTGAAAATTGGCTATAGCTTATATGCATTCATTTCTGGCCACAACAGCTTATGTAAGTGTCTCTTATGATTACAGGGAAAACAGACAGACATGAGATTGAACGTGACATATTTAAACGATAATGTAGCTTCTAACCTGAATATACTCCACACCCATCTGGGCAAGAGACTCTGCAATATTGTTTGAGGAAAGCAAGCTAATGACTCCTCCAGACCCAACTGGTGACTGCAATATTTCCCAAGGTGATTTCATCAAAATCTTATGCCTGTTCTGTTCCAGTACACTGCTAACAACTGGCAGTCTCTCTTCTTCCAAGAACCAAACCTGTAATTTGGTTGGATGGTTAAAGATGCATGAAGACATAGAATTCTCATGAAGATTGGTAAAACTAGTTCAAATCCATCCAGTGGATTCCAAAGTTATGGATTTTATTACAGATGATCTCCAACTCCTCAAGAATCCACATGGAAACAGAACATGAAGGAACAGCTGAAGCTTGAAAGAACTGGATGTCTAGATTTCAAATTTAGAGTCTTTGAAGTCAAGCTGAAGCTTGAAATGAGAAATTCAACTTGGAATATTGGGATTTGGCTAAAACTAAAACTCTGGAATTGTTTTAAAAAAGTAGAAATTGATCAAAAGTACTAGTGTTTTAGTCGTCTTGGCCATGCAAATACTACTATCCAAAACAATAAATAATAACTATACCCATGAGGATGACACTAACCTTTTCAGGGTCAAATCCAAAATGATTGTTACTTGAAAATAGCTTCTCCAGAGAATTGATTTCATCAGTTGGGCAAATCAAAACCAGTGGCACAGATGAACGATATTCTACCTGCAAGGAACAAACAAAAACCTTTTATTCATGAATTGGAACTTCGATATTATTCCAATTTTTTATAAAAATAATCTTTCAATAATAGTGTTATGAGCATGTTATTCTAATAAAAGTAGCTTATAAATAAAATTTTCTAGTTGCATGAATCAGTGACAACTGAAAAATGGGGGAAAAAATCCCAAACAAAAATTTGTCTTGGCATCACCTTCACAAACCTCTCATCATCACCAAGCAATGTCTGAAGGGAGGATGTTTCTGAATTCTCCATGCTCAGTGACAAGGCAAGACCAGCGTCATATTCTTTCTCCTCATTCCTATGATCACTCATATCTAAAACAACAGCAAGTTTGCCTTTGGAAACAAGATTGAGTGCCTTTTCCCACAACTTAAGATTTTCCCCCAGCTTCTCTTCATGTGTACATGGACCTAAGCACCTTTCTGATATCTTCAATCTATTTCTTACCAGCTTAGTTCCAGTGAGTGATTCAGTTATAGTCCATCTGGTCCAAGAAACAAATTTTAATAAGTTGGCCACCCTTAGTAGATCACTATCGCCAATTATATCAGAAGAAAGTAGAGTATATGATCAATGATTTAACATTTGAGAAGAAGTTTGGATGAGTGCAGTGTAAAAATAAACAACCAATGTTATTGATAACTAAAGCAAGCCCCAACAACTTTCAATAATTCAACTACTTATTGCCTAAGACAATAACTCAAAATGTATAGAACAAAAATATACTCCAGCCTGAAACTATAACTTAAGCTTGCATCCTTAATTGCTATAAAATATATACATATATAAAACCTTCACCTTTTTGAAGCTATCTCTATATTCTGTAATGCCTGTTGAAGCAATTTAGAATTAACACTGAGAATCTGATCTGCAAGTAAGCTTGTTTGCGACTTCTCTCCAAATCTAAACCCAAGAAATATATGTTGTTGCTCCATTTCACTCAATTTCTTTTTTGCAGCTATTAAGCGTTTTTGAAACTTTTTTCTTTCTTTCCATTCCTGAAATATGTAACGAAAATTCTTAAGACAAGAGCCAGTTGAGGGATCATGTAGGCATTGGAATATATGAAAAATTACAGCGGCATAATGATTCAAAGGAAGAGACTGAGAAATGAGCATAAAGCAGCAAAGTACAAATGCATACATAGGGTCACTTATGGCTAATTGTAAGAATTTAACAGTACCTAGATAACAAGATTTCCAGAACCAAGCTCTAAACAGACACTGAGACACACAAAGTTCAGTGATTGCATCAGAGATATATACATATAGCACAAAATCCACCTTTAAGACACAGATGTATTGCAGGAAAGGAATAGGTTTCTCAGCAATGGACTTTTGAATTACCAAACTCAAGGTTAATTACATGACCAAGCAACAAAACTACATACCCCCCAAAACAAGCATAGTCATATTTGAAACAGTTTTACTTGAGGGGGGAAGAAGAAGAAGAAGAACTCTTAGCAGACAAGAAAATAAGCAAGCAGAGCACTGTGTAGGAATAAATCATGGCAACCAATGCACATAATAAATCAAGTAGAACAGAAAAGGGTTTGGCTTTACAAGTTGGCGTCTTTCTTTCTTGGACCTCTCATCGGAGCGTACATTCAACTCAAGGAGTCCCTTTGGGGGTGTGATCAGCATTTCTCTTCTAGTCAAATCAACATTAGGAACGATTTCCTCAACAAAAGGTACCCAAACAAGGGGACCAGAATCACCAGCTTCAGTCGAGTTAGACTCCCCACTTCCATTAGGCATAGATGATTTGAGCATCACATGTAAGAGATCATTAGCTCCACTATTGAAAACATTAACAACTCTCCCCACAACTTGACCAGTTTCCTGAAAGAAGACAGTGTAAACAAATCTTGAAAGTCCAAACCTTGCCCTCGCCAGTCACAACCGAAATGAATAAAAATCCAAAAGAAATGAGAGAACAAGAGTAAAGTTCATTGAAAAGCAAAGGTAAATAAGTACACTGGTTGGGGTAAAATATTTACAATAAGAACAAAGATAAGTCACAGTTGAGCTGCGTGAAAGATCGGTTTCTCAAAATCACAATAAAGAAAAATTGTCGGACACTAAAAGAAACTATTCATATGTAAATGAAACAAATGAAAGGAAAACAAGAACAGATAGAAAATTATGCTTTTATGGAAGTTATTAGATTGGTATATAAAATGTAAGGCCGGATGAGTAAATAATCACATTACCTTGAGAATAACTCTCATTCCAACAAGATCACGAGTATAAAATTCGCCTTCTTCCAAGTGTGGCCTATCATCTTCCTCAGCCAATAAAGTTGAACCTACAAGTTGCCTAGCCTAATAAAAACTCCAAATTTCAGTCAGGAGAAAATGAAAACAAGCATAAACCATCAAAAGCACAATTTGAGGGAGATGTAAATAGATATGAAAACAAACTTGTCTACCCATCTCACCTGGTCCACTGTTTCAATCCCACTGAAACTAAGTATCCAACTCTTTTGTCCAGGATGTTCCCTTCCTTCAACAAGCTCTACTTCTTTAATTGTTTCTTTACCTGAAACTTGTTGCCTTAACCATCTTCTCCCAAGCTGAAAAGGCATCAAATTTGATGAGGAAAAAAAAGAAAGAAAGCAACTTCTAGTTCTAGGAAATTAACCATCTTCTCCCTACCTTGCAAAACCGCAATTCAGGAAAATCAGTGTTGGGTTTTACACAAATCTCTCCTTGTAGTCCATGAGCACTGGCTAAGTATCCAATTTCAACAAAACCAGACACATTGTTGCTAACTTCAATCATCTCTTCAGCAGCTGAAGGAGCCAACATGATTATGCCAACACTTAATACACAACAATTCACCAAAGAAGAAATACAAAAAAAAAAGCATGTATGAAAATCTAAACTCAATCCGCTATGCAAACAGGTAAAATGAACTGAAATTCAAAAACCCAATTCGTAAGAAACAAAAAGAAGCAAAACCCATCATGAAGAAACACTCCAATTATAAGAAAACTGAACAAAAACTTCTAAATTCAAAATTTACCGGTGCTTTGCAGAGGAGAAATGCCGCCATGGCGGTGACCATGGAGACCATTCAATGACAAACGGAGACGCGAGGAAGCAGATAGAGAAGAAGAGAGACGATTCTTAGAGGGAAGTGTGAGTGGAGTACGAGTGTAAAGAGAGGTTGGCGCTGAAGATATTGGATTTGAACAGAGCAATGAAGAAGCTTTTTGCATCTTTGCGTTTGCTTGCCTTTCAGTTTAGTTTCAGTTTTAACTGTTTAAGACCTTAATACACTGTTGGATATTGTTTGAAGGAGAAAATATCAAGTGAGGTTTTCACAAGTCACAACTTTACTGTACTCTTTGGATTTTTTTTATTTTTTTTTACGTAGCTAACCAAGAAAAAAAAACTGATAAATGACCCCCAAAAAAAGTGTACTAAAAGAAATTTTATATAATTTATAATATTTTTCTTTGAAGTATGATAATTTATAGTATTAATCACTTTGAAAATTTAATAACCGTAATGGGATATTCGAACAGCATATACTTAGGTAATGAAAAAAAAGTGTTTTTAGTGATGCAAATCAAGTAGATGATCAAATGTCACTTTATACCTTTTTACATGAATTGATGCTAAAAAATGAATTTCATCATATATTAAATTATCCCATTTTAACAAAGTTTATTATTTATTATGTAATATGCTGTTGATTACATATGACCCTTAAATACTATGAAATTCCATCTATCTCACCCCATTTATCACCTTTTTGACGACATCTCTCTTGGCATTTCTAAATCTCCCATGCTATTCATTTGGATGTAGCAAAAAAAAAATGTACTATTCATTTGGCCATTTCACTAAATCACCACCATTTCTTGTATACATTGTTTATGTTTGTTAAAAAAATCCCATAACTTTAGCATTTATTTTAATGCTTAGTACTAGGAAATATACCAAGAGAAAGAAAATGATATAAAATTTAGGAGAGGAATAAAATTTTCATTATCTTTCCCCTAATTTTCCTCAAAAAGTTCCATGATCCAAACTAACCCTAAGATCAAATGGTATTATTACATATTTAAAAAAATTTAAATGCTCATACGATGTGTAAACTATCAAAAATATAAAACTTCAAACATACGACAAAAGAATTAATAATAGAATGAAACACATCTCTTGGCCTAATAGTAAGAGGTTGGGTTTTTCACCCAAAGAGTAGAGATTCGAACCCCACTCTTCCCCCTCCCTTCATGTAGGACAAAAGAAAATAGAATGAATTTTTTTTTGAAAACATATCTTGACTCGAAACTAGTTCTTAAAGATGAAAGAACAATCACCCAACCATCAGAATAAGAAGAGAACTGATATGATAAAATGAATTATATTTGATGATTTTTGTATAATATCGAATTTTTCATCGTTCGACCCAAAAATTTTCTTCTTGAACCAATATAATATTGATGCAAACATCTTAGTCAACTATTGTCATGGTATATATATGATATCTTAATTTGGATTATTTCAAATTTATTGATTTGGTACCAAATTATTTTTTATGATAAAAAACCATAGTAAAAGATTAAAAATATGAACAAGTGTGATAGGGAAGAGCAAATTTATGGTATTATATTACTTCGTAGAGACCCTATGACTTGGTGTTTCTTTTTTTTTTGTTGGCCAGACGCCCAGACCCTATGACTTGTTGTTCACATGACAAAATTATTAGAGGTACTAAAATATAGTAGTAACTTTTTTTTTATTTGACCAAAATATCGTAAAGTCCAATAAACATGCACAAGCTTATCCAAACATTTGATCATGCCACCTCAGCTTCATGCTTTTAATTAACGCATTATCCATTTTACTAATTGAAGAAAAATTCTAAATCTATTTTCTATCCTTGCAATTTGTTTATTAATTAACAATAATTAATTTCCAAAATTACCGCTAGATTAGTCGAAAACATGTTCCGCGCTATCCACGTCATCATCCCCCACAACGCCCACCAAGTTCAATTCAATGGTGACTTCGTAATAAACTTCAAACTCCGGGTCGAACTTTGATTCAACTCTATCCAGTAGTAAAAAGAAAATAAAAAAGAATTTATTTTTCCTTTTTTTCCATCCAAACTTGTATTTGGACCTCAAAAACATATTTAAATGGAGTTAAATGCCTCCCCACATTCACAACACATTTCCTTTCTTTCTCTCTCTCTCTCAATCATTCTCTGCTCTTTTAACTCCACTCGTCCAATCATCGTCACTTCTCGACAATTTCATTTTTTTATTTTCAAAAAGAAAGATTAAAAATTTAGAAAAAAAAAACCCCATTAAGTGTTTTTAGAGAGAGAGAAAGCAAAGCACTTTTTAGTACAAATTCTCTCTCTTCACGTCTCTGTTTTTGTGTGTGTGTGATCGTGGCAAAGAGCCTTCTCTTCAAAATCAGTTAATTCTCTTTTCTTTTCTTTGTTTCTATAGGATTTTTAATCATTCACTCTCTTTGAACCTCATTCAGGTAATTGTTTCTATTGTTTCTTGTTTTTCTTTTTTTCTTTAATTGAAATTGAAATTTACTGTTTTGGTGGTGGGTTTATTGATTATTTATTTTGAATATCAGAGGTAATAGCTTTTGTTTTTGGGTTTAATGTGAATTGGGTTATTGGTTTTTAGCAAGTAAGTTTGAGTTCTTGATACGAAGTTACTATCTTTTTTCTTTAGTAAGTTTTCTGGGTTTTGTTTGTCCTTCAGTTAGCCTGTCATTAGATAGTATTTTTTTTTCTCTTGTAATTTTGGATATTAAATAGTATGAGTTATTGCTACTGTGTTTGACTGCTGTTGTAAATACTGAATCTTTCAGCTGTTATTCGAACAATTTTTTTTGTTTCTTTGTATTTTTTTTGGCCAGTGTTTCTTTGTATTGAATATGTGCATTTCCTTAATTTTTTGAAAATTTTTATTGTGCTTTAAAAAACAAAAAATCGCTTTTGGATTTAGAATTTGGTCTCTAATTTTTAATACTGATGACTTGCGAGTTTGAGGCATGAAGTTTGGATTTTGTTTGATATTAATATTATTCATATTATTGTACCATGTGTTGTTGGTGTCCTGATGGGGTTCCATTAAGATTGATTATGTAGGCTTGGTGGTTTTGACTTTTTCATGTTCCCCTTGAACCATTTTTGAGATAGTGTGTTTCTTGCCATTCTTAGTAGTAGTTTAGTTGTCAAGTGTATGGTACTATAACTCAAAAGATTGAGGAACATTTTCTTCTCTTTGCTTTTGGCAGAAGAAAAGGTGATGCAATGAAGCACTCTGCTGACCCTTTGGCCTCAGGTGATTTTATGATTGTTCATTTTATGCTGCCGGTAGATGAAGTATGTTTTATAATTTACTGATCTGTTAATCACGCATGCCGTAGGTCCTACCAAGGTTCCAATGGCAAATGAATCCAAGGAAGTAAAAAGTGCGTGGGGGATCTTACCTGGTTCTGATGCCTACAATGCCTCAAGTGATGCTACCCTCTTTTCTAGCTCATTGCCTGTTCTCCCACATGAAAAGTGTAAGTTTCAGCTGTTGTTTAAAACACTAATATCTATTCTATTAAGGAAAGTCTGACCTGATTTTTGCTGTATGCAGTGAACTCAAATGATACTGATAATAATTATCAATCTCTTGATGATATTGCATCTGGGTTAAACAACCTCCGTCAAGATGCAGAGGGCAATGATCCACTCGGAGACATCGAAGCTCATGCACTTGGAAGCTTGCTTCCTGATGATGAGAATGAGCTTTTAGCTGGCATTATGGATGACTTTGACTTAAGCGGGTTGCCTAGTTCACTAGAAGATTTGGAGGAGTATGATCTTTTTGGTAGCGGAGGAGGTATGGAATTGGAAACTGAACCACAAGAGAGCCTGACTATTGGTATGTCAAAAGTGAGTCTCTCTGATGCAGTCGTTGGAAATGGCATGCCTAACTATGGCCTTCCTAATGGTGTTGGAACCATTGCTGGTGAACATCCATATGGTGAACATCCTTCCAGGACATTATTTGTTCGGAATATAAATAGCAATGTTGAGGATTCAGAACTGAGAGCACTTTTTGAGGTAATTGATTTTGAAAATTCTCTCTGGTGGCATTCCCTGACAGCATCTTCTAGGGGTAGCCAGTAAAAGTACATTCTTCTTTGGGAAATACTTTTATTGTTTTCCCCTTTTATCATATGTATGCTTTGCTAGAAATTTGGAATACATTGCTCTCAGAACCAGAAATACAGGTTCTTTATGCTGGAATTGATTGAATCAGTAAACTGTTTGGAAACCTTCCACTTTTTCCAGTTAAATATATTTCATAGAGTAACGCATAGTTGTAAATTCTTAATTTTTGGAATGCAAATATGAATTGTCAGATTCTGGGTATTGATTTAAACCTGTTATTTTTTGCTCTGCAATAAGGTTTGAGGACTAATTGAAGCCATTTCCTATCTTTTTTTCTTTTAATCTTTTTTGCAGCAATACGGTGATATTAGAACTCTGTATACTGCATGCAAACACCGGGGCTTTGTAATGATATCCTATTATGATATTCGTTCTGCCCGAACCGCTATGCGTGCATTACAGAACAAGCCACTAAGACGGAGGAAACTTGACATTCACTTCTCCATTCCTAAGGTTTAGAGCACTTCTAATCCCAAATAATTTGTTTTTTCCGCAGTGTTGTTTTTGTTAACCATCTCTCTTTTTTGCATTTCTTCCACTCCTATACGATACCAGGATAATCCGTCAGAGAAGGATATTAATCAAGGAACTTTGGTAGTTTTCAATTTGGATCCTTCAGTTTCAAATGAAGATCTTCGTCAAATATTTGGGGTTTATGGTGAGGTTAAAGAGGTAATTTCTTATATATTTCTGAAATTGTTTCCTTGCTTAGAAGTTAGAACATGAGTCTGCATGTTTAACATTTCTGTGATGCTTTGTCAATCACAAAAGCAGATAAGGGAAACGCCACACAAGAGACACCATAAGTTCATTGAATTTTATGATGTTAGAGCTGCAGAACAAGCTCTTAAAGCACTTAATAGGAGTGATATAGCTGGTAAACGCATTAAGCTTGAACCTAGTCGCCCTGGAGGAGCTCGTCGCAAGTGCGTATATCTTATACTTTATTCTTCTTTATAACAAATTGTAATCTTTTCATTCAATAAATCTTGCTTCTCTCTCTGGTAAAGATTTTTCCTCATAGTCTCTGAAACTTTGATATTATTGGAGCATGCATGCACGGAAGCTGATTGATTTCTGCCTCTGTGCGCAATTTTGCAATAGCCTTGGTTTTAAATGTATATATGCGTTGGTATTAATTGGAAAAAGTAAATTATTCTAGATTTTAGATTGAATCGGATAAGGAAATATAAACCTGTATGTTCTGGCCTTGTGAGAGTGTTTCTATTTGGATCTTTTATCTTGGGTGTTGCAGCTACAGACATTAATCAACATTTTGTATATTTTCCTTTTGTTTATTTATAACATATTGCTAATATTCTCTTCATTCTGTATTTAGCCTCTATAAGAATTTGTTTCTTTGGTTCCTTGCTTTGTTGTTTTTGGAAGTATAGCAGCTATGAAAGTTTTTTATTGACCTCTTTTTCAACTTGTAGCTTGATGTTGCAACTGAACCAAGAGCTTGAACAAGATGAATCTCGGGGTTTTAGACAGCAAGTTGGTTCCCCGATAGGCAATTCTCCACCAGGTAAGCTATTTGAGCTACATTCTATCATTGATGTGCATACACTTTGGTTATGTATTGGATTTATCTTGTAAACTGAGGTTGTTATGCAATGTTCATGACAGGTAGCTGGGCACAGTTTAACAGTCCTATAGAGCATAGTCCGCTGCATTCTCTTAGTAAGTCCCCTGTTTTCAGGACCATGAGCCCAACGACCAGCAACCAGTTGCCTGGTTTGGCTTCTATCCTTCATCCTCAAGTGTCAAACTCCATGAAAGTTGCACCTATAGGCAAGGACCAAGGGAGGAGTAGTCATATGGAGCATTCATTTACCAATACTAATTCAACTCAGGGAGCTGGATTTCTTTCACATTCATTGCCAGAGCCAAAGTTGAGTCAATTTCATGGAACGATACCTTCTTTTGGTCCTTCAAATGGTTCCAGTATGGAATCATTATCCGGGCCACAGTTTCTTTGGGGAAATCCAAATTCATATACAGAACGCACCAACTCTTCAGTCTGGCCAACATCATCTATAGGGCATCCATTCTCTTCCAATGGAAAGGGCCAAGGCTTTCCATACTCAGGTCGGCAAGGATCTTTCACAGGTTCATCGCAACACCATCATCATAATCACATTGGATCTGCTCCATCTGGTGCTCCTCTTGAAAGGCACTTTGGTTTCTTCCCAGAGTCATCAGATAATTCATTCATGAGTCCTGCTGCTTTTGGAGGCATGAGTGTTGGCCACAATGATGGAGGTTTTATGGTTAATATGGGTTCTCGCTCTGCTATGAGTTCAGGTATTAGCATTCCACGGAATGTGTCCGAGAATGGTTCAAGTATGAGAATGATGTCTTCACCTAGGTTGAGTCCTGTATTTCTGGGCAATGGTCCATATCCAGGGCTAGTACCTAATGGTATGGAGGGGTTGACTGAGCGTGGACGGAGCAGACGGATTGAGAATAATGGGAACCAGCTGGACAACAAAAAGCAGTTTCAGCTTGACTTGGATAAAATTATTAGTGGTGAAGATACCCGTACAACTTTGATGATAAAAAATATTCCAAATAAGTCAGTTCACATTCTATAATTTTCTGGTTTAGGAATATGTGTCAACATATTTGAAGTACTCATGTCTCTAGTTGACCATTTTTATGTTATGATGATCCTCAGATATACCTCAAAGATGTTGCTGGCTGCCATTGATGAATTTCACCGGGGGACTTATGATTTTCTATATTTGCCCATTGATTTTAAGGTAATACCTTGAGTTGTGATTGACAGTTAGACTATTTTCTTTTAAATTCAATTGAAACTGACAGGCATTCCATTTGTGTTGCAGAACAAGTGTAATGTTGGCTATGCCTTTATCAATATGCTGTCTCCTTCACACATTATTCCGTTTTATGAGGTAATACTTTTGGCTTAATATTATTTTTCTTTCAAACATTTCTGTCTTAGGTATTTGGAGGACTGATTGGGTTTGTTTTAATGAAGAGTTTTGTGTTATTAAAGAGAGTCTAGCTTGTTACTAATGGCCTGGGATTATTTTCTTTGGATTCATCTATGTTAACAATCTTATGCGCAGGCATTCAATGGAAAGAAGTGGGAGAAGTTTAATAGTGAGAAAGTTGCTTCATTGGCATATGCTCGAATCCAGGGAAAGGGAGCCCTTGTTGCCCACTTCCAGAATTCAAGTTTGATGAATGAAGATAAGCGCTGCCGCCCAATTCTCTTTCACTCTGAGGGTCCAGATAGTAGTGATCAGGTAGCATTAGTATTTGTTATTCTTGCTGGTGTGTTACAATTTATACATGGAAATTTTCTTGGCATTCGTCTTTTCCTCGGTACTTTCAATGAGCATCGTGACAAAAAATACAACACTTCCTCTATCAGATGGCCTCTGTCTTATTCAAGAGCTCATCTAATAGATAGTATAAGTTACATTAGTATATAGTTTTATATAAAATAACAATGCTCTTGTTTTTGCAGAGCATCCCAGAACATTTACACTCTAGTTTGAATATCATTCGTCAGCCAAATGGGTTGCTCTCAGGTGATTCTTCAGGTAGCCCTAAAGAGAGAGATGCTGGCGAGGAGGCAGAAACTCTTTAACAATATAGAGAAGGTGATTGCCCTCATACCAAATTCTCGGGGGCGATGAGTGCTAACTTCTGCGTACATACTCAACTGTATAAAACATAGGAAGAGGTGAACCAGCTGTAACAGGATGCAGATTTTGTGTAGTTTTTAGACTCTTGAACCAGAGTGTTTGAAGCAGTAGCAGCATTGTGGTTTGTGCACAGATCACTGTCATGGCTTGCATTTGAGAGGATGACAGAGATTATGGTGGTTCCTCTCTATTTTGGGTCCTTTTCATTGTTAAGGTGATCTGGAGTTGGATAGTACAAGTTAATATGCAAATATGATGTCTATATGTCTAATTCGATACAAGTGTTGTGAGAGTTGAGATTTTGAGGGTTAGGGATGTAACACTAGTGTCATTTACAGAAAATTGTATAGGGCAACAAACAGACTTTGTTTTTGTTGATAACATATTCTAGTTTACATCAAATGGAAGTAATTGAAAATATTACATGGTGCTTTGCATGGTGAGACCATGTTTTCAATCTCACTCCCCCTCTACTATATATTACAGGCTGTAATATCTTTCATTCTTTGTTATTTGGCATGTACTTAAACCTGAGGGACTTTTTTTAGGGTTTGAACCCCTAATTCCATGACATGGGCTTGTATCAAGTGGTAACCCTAATTCCATGCATGGGCTTGTATCAAGTGGTAACCCAAATGAGGACTTTTGATTAGGACTTTTGACTTTTCATTTTATTTTACTTGACACAACACGAGTTTGTATCCAAATGAGACTTTTGATTAGGACTTTTGACTTTTCATTTTATTTTACTTGACACAATACGAGTTTATATCAAGTGGTAAGCGGCTTTTTATAGTTTAAGTAGATCACATATTCGAGACCTTCTCATTGGTAGGCTCATCCACCAAAATCAGGTACGCGACGTCGGATTCGGATTAGTCAGAGTAAGACTTTTGATAACGTCATGTGCGACGTCGCACATGCGACGTCGGATCCGGATTAGTCCGGATCAGAGTAAGACTTTGGATACTGCATGATGTTAAGTGTATCTCATATTCGACACCTTCTCAACCATGACTTTGGATATTGCATGACTTTAAGTATATCTCATATTCGAGACCTTCTCATTGGTAGGCTCATCTACCAAAATCAGTTACGCGACGTCGGATTCGGATTAGTTAGAATAAGACTTTGGATAACGTCATAAGTTCATCCACCAAAATCAGGTGCGTGATGTTGGATCCGGATTAGTCCGGATCAGAGTAAGACTTTGGAACCGCATGACGTTAGGATAAAGCTCACGTTAGACAAATATAAGTTTTTTTTTTCTTTTTCGTTAAGAGGCAATACATTTCGTTCGACTTGTTTCTTCTTCTTCTGCACTTGTTTCTTCTGCCCTTCTCCTCTTCTATGTCATCATCAAATTCCAGACAACATTGTCATTTCTCCTGACAAGCTTTATTGGCTGAGGAGATGACATTGCTGATCGTGGAAACCTGGGCATTGTTGGTGCAGTGACGGCTAAAAGAATCAAATGGTAGATGGTTGATACTGTAAAAGTAGTTAAAGGATCATAGGGAGAGGAAATTTAATAATAAGTAGAATAATATGGGGAATAGATAAAAATTACGGTGAATAGTGTTGCCAAGAAAAGAAAAAGAGAAAAAAAAATTAAGAATGGGTCTGTAAAGAAATAAGTGTGAAACGAACCTGATGAAATTGGAGTATCACAATTATGCCTCTATCATCATATATTTTGTTTTTAGTTTCCTCCAAAATTTCAATTATAAAATATAAAATCTTTCTGGAAAATGTTTTGAACTCCTTCGATGGGAAACGTTGTTAAAAAAATATATATTTAACTATAAAAAGCTAGATATGGTGGATGATTAATTATGTATAAGGAACAAAAGTTAATTTCTCAAGACCATAACTATACTTTGCTCAGTTGCTGTATGTACCAAGCGAGATGGCATTTTTAATTATAAATGTATCTCTCCCATTATTTTTTCCTTTTCGGAAAGAAATGTTCATTTTTAGTTTTATACCTATTTATTGTGATTCACAGTAGTTGGCTCATGTAAATATTATTGTGCTAGATTTAGATTGGTATGGGAAAATTTCTTATGAAATGAACAAATAAACATATTATATTGTGGGTAAAAAATATTTTAGAAAAAAGCCAAAATTATATATATATTTTTTCTTTTCTAAGTTGTTTGTTTATTAGAGGGTAAGATTTATACACATTAATATTATAAAACATTCTGTAACCAAGAAGGAAAAAAAATTATTAAATTTCCCCTGATACTTCAATTATAGGGTATCAAAAACTTCTTTGATTATAGGAGGAGAAAGGTACTTACAAAGATTATTCAAGGCATATTTTTATATGAAACACTGTATGTATATATATCCTCATTTCAGTGGACAATGGAACTTGACATACTTGTAGCATCTCTCAGTTAAGTAAAATGGAATATGAATTATTATTTTCTTGGGACTTCTCACATTTCAACTCATTCTTCACTGCTGGCAAACCTCAACATTTTTTTATCTCCACTAGGCTTTCTAAATTGAAAAAAGAGGTATATATGCACATACATTCTTATTTGGACACTATCATTGCTGGACAAAAACCCTGGCTGAAACTTATAACACTATATGCACCCAGTATGAGGGAAAAACTAAAACAGAGCCCTACTATAAAGTTGGTGCTTGCTTTATTTGATAGAGGCCTTTGGGTGCAAGATGGAATCTATTTGGCACTATTTTGATACATATTTGAGCGGTGGTTCTTTGTTCTTTGAAGAGATTATAGAGTCACTCTGCTTGTGGTGCCTTTTGTCTTCCTTTCCTCGTTCGAATTTCAAGATCAATGAGGAAGTAGCATTTGCTATGTTCCCTGACATAGTGAACATGACCATTCATCTTATTTAGAAGTTTCCGAGACAGGTTTAGCCCCAGTCCTTCCTGTGTCATCAACCGGTTTCCACCCTCAAACATATCTTGGATAAGAGTAGCAGGAATGCCTTTGCCAGGGTGAGTCATTCTACAAGCATCGAAAAAATAAAATGTTAGGTTTTATGCACCATATAACCATCCTAGATAAAAAAGAATCATATTATCACAAAGAACGAGGAAGAATGACAGCGTTGCTCAAGTAGTTTCTGATGCATTTTACTAGGAAAACACCACAGCAAAAATGATAGAAAATGCTGACAAAGGGATCCGCCATGATTTTTGTACCTGAATTGTAAACGGATAAACTCATTGCCATCTTGTAATAACTTAAGACCAGTTGAAATCTTGATTTCTACCCAGCCACCTGGAGAAGGAGCATGATGCACCACATTAAGCAAGAAATCTGACAGGACTAGCTGGAGCCTGATTTGATCACCATAAAGAGAGAGGTTCTTGATTTCCTCTGGAATTTCATGAAAAAGTTGTAAATTTCTTTCTCTAAGCAAGATCATAACTTGACTGACAATAGCATCAAGAACACTCCCCAGAAGAAATTCTTCCATGCTTAGCTCCATGCTGCTGCAAAGAACAGAAATAATAGTATACATTGGTACTTATTACTGCACGCATTGAGCGAGAACAACAAGATAAATGCTTCTTAGATTTTAAAGATGATTGGTTGCATATGATTAGCAAAAGGAACAAGCAAAGGTAATGTATAGGCTCACGGACCTAAAGAGAAACGTACCCTTCCTCAATGCTTCCTGAGTCCATATCCTCAATTATTGCCAAGATTTGTCTTTCACACGCATCACTGGTCTCAAGGAATTGCTTCTGATTTTCAGACATAGCTGTAGTTTCTAAAAGTTTGTGAGTAAACCTGATACCATTCAAAGGATTTTTCATCTCTTGTCGGATGTAAAGTAACTGCTTAAGTTTCATAAAGAACTCTTTGTCCTCTTGCTTTTGCCCTTCAGTAGCCTGCTGCTGGTCAGGCACAACAACCTGCAAGAAGCAGAAACAGCCGATTATGCTCCCATCTGCAGCTGTCCTTTTGCTTGCCGTTAAGGAAACCTCCAGAAATTTTCCTTTTCTATCAAAAAACCCAAATGGGAACTTCTCGGTATCCTGACCGCTAATTCCTTGATACAACAGAATCATAAATTTAGTCAGGGTGTCCTGACCTTTCAGCTGACAGAAATCTCCAAAGATTTTTCCAGGAAGCATTTTTCCAATGACCTCATTTCTGCTCCAACCAGTCAGTTTTTCCATGGCTGCATTCCATTCAGAACAGCAGGCATTCTCATCAGAAGCAAATATTGGAGGGATCAAAGGACTAAGACTTTGTATGATAGTCCTATAATCTCCTTGCAAACGGATGAATTTATCCATCACAACTTTCTCAGATGTAATATCCTGACCCACAAAGCACACCCCAACTGCATCATTTGTGTAATCCCTGCTTGTGCAGGCATTGACCACAATATAAACAACTTTGTTCTGCTGGTGAAGCCCAAAATTTCGGAGTTTTAACTCAACATTTTTGTCTTCCTGACCTGCATAATTTTGGGTAAATATTACTTACCATCAATTTAAAATGATTCCATAAAAGAAAAATGTAAATAATTATCATATCAGGGGAAGCAACAAACAAGCCCAGTTATTTATTCAGTGTCGCACCCACTTCTCATTTTATGCTAGAACAGCTTTTGAGCAAGATAAGTAAAGATAACAACAAATAAGTTGAAGTGTTGTGTCCTTCAAGCAGTTAAGAAGCAAGAAGGAAGTTTATGAAACTTGGACATAATATGATGCTACATAAATTTGAAGAAGGCTGGTTCATGAAAAGAATACGCTGAGTGCAGAATTGATGAGTGCTTTTCTTTTTTGACTTGAATGCATTAAACCAACAACAGAAGCACAAAGGGGATGTCAATAGAGGCTTCAAATTAGAGGATATACTTCATTACTTACTAGAAGATATGTTTGAAATAGAAGATTGAGAGATTAATAAATGCAACCAAGATCAGATTTATGGAATCAAATTTTGTGTCATAAATTTATAGCTAGAAGACACAATGGATATCAAATGCACAAACTATTCATTGAATGAAATATGAATAAAAAACAAGTTCAGTTCTATGATTTCGAGTCAAAAACAAAAAGCTATTGCACTTTACTGATTGAGCAAGGATGATTTACCTTGCAAAGCTCTTCTGATGAGATTTTCAATCACTTCACGTGAATCCTCGTGAACAATTTCATTAACCAGGGATTTCCCCATTGCATCCTCAGCTTGTAAACCTGTCAATTCAGAAATTTTTGCATTCCACCCATTTATGTTACCAGTTTTATCAACTCCAAATATTGGAGCTGTTGCTGTCTCAATCAACCTAACCATTTCATATGCCACTGAGCTGAGTTCATCCATACCATGCATCTCAGAATCACTCTGTTGGGCATAAATTAACCCCTTGGAGCCACTGTCCTCCATGTCTTGAAATGAATCTCTCATTATAAGCTGTAAAGAGTGAATAGCATTTATCTCTGGTATCTCCCAAGGCAGACTTCTACTCTTCACCACTTCAAGAAAAGCATTAAATGATGACCTAGGATGCATTCTTCCACCATCATCCTTGTCCTCGGGGTGATGTTTGGCTCCTCCCCATTTCACTTCCTTTGCGGTATGAGACCTGAACCAGAATAAGAAATCCTTTGAAGTAATTCTGGCAGTAGCCATGCCACAGACTGCATCACCTAGTAAAGCAGCACCAGGATAGCCAGCATCGGCCAAACTATCAGTACTCAATCCAGTAGAATCCCCATGAGTGTTGAGCAGCCACTCAGCTATATCTTTAACCTGTGATTCAGTTGGAGTCACCCCGAGCAACCAACATTTTCCGGAGTAGTACAATGCTGCCCCATCACACTTTACAAGGTCCATGATATTAGGGGATTGTGTCACAATACCAAATGGGGCATCACGGAGCAGCATATCACAGAGTAAGGTTTGAGTCCTCAGAATCTTTTTCTCTGTTAGCTGAGATGCTAGTTGAAGCTCCATGTATAGCTGTAGTCCAAATGCCTGCATAAGGAATTCACAGGCATAACGAAGGGGGAAAGGCACACAGCGTGGAGAAGTGTGATGACAGACAACCAGCCCCCAGAGCTTAGTTGAATCATTACCGTTGATAATGACCGCCATAGCTAATGAGGCAATGGAGCCCATGTTTGCCATGTATTGCATGTGGCATCCGTGGGGTGACCTTAGGGTTGAATTTACCAAGCAAAGAGGCTGCTTCAGTTCATCACTTTGAATGACCTTAACTGGATCTGCATGGCAGTCACAGATCATCCTCACACGGTTCTGCTTGAATAAGAAACGAGCAGCTTGAGGGATATCAGTGGCTGGATAATGCAAGCCCAAGTATGGCTCTAAATCAGACCTCCTGATTTCTGACACAACTTCACCATGGTCATCATCATGAAATTTGTACACCATAACCCTGTCATAGCCAGTAAGTTTCTGAACATCCTCCACAACTGTATCACATAATACACCAATATCACCCCCAGGGAGTGACTGCAGCCGAGCAATTGCCCTAACAGCGAGTTTCTGTGAGTGCACAGCACCGGCAAGTGACAATGCAGGATCCCCTGACCTTGCAGGCTCCAAATCAATCACAATTCCCACATCAATCCTATGCAATATAGCATAGAATGGCTTTTGAGTGCTCCTGGTATAAACCCAAATCGGATTCAACAAAGTAATTTCCCTAGAAGCTGCAGCTTTTGCCAAAGAAGCCCCTGATGCAGGCGTAAAGAGGCTTCTCGCATCAATTCCAATCAGACCCTTGAACCCTTTATTAGACTCATCCTCGTTTCCAAAACGTAAACCCAGCAATTCAAAGCAATTCTCACTATAACTTATGATCCTAAAGGTGGGTTCTTCAATAGCAATCATACAACCAAAAGGTTGAATAAGACCACCCCTTTGGATTCTCGACAGATAAGCAGTAATTTGTTCTTCAGGCACACTTAATGGAGCATCAATAACTGATCTTGAATAGTTAAACGACTTACCAGAAACACCTGACTGCTCAAACTCAGCCATAAGCCCAGCATCTGCATTGTATTGAGCAATGGCTTTGCCTTTATTGATGGGTTTCATGTTACTTGCAGCTGATGATGAAAAAGTTGTATTGGGCTGCAATTTTGCTCTGTCTCCACTCTCAGGTTCCATTTCTTTATTAAAGGGTTTTTTGGGTGACAGGATCTTTTTCTTCTCAAAAACTCATTTGTGTCTTGTAAGAAGAATGGTAGAAGTAGAAGCAGTGAAAGGAGTACTAGCTGCAACTTTATCATCACTGTACTTGCAACTCCTCTTTTTTTTTGGTTGATGATGATTCACTGATTCTCTCTTTGTAATAAGCTTCCATATGTCCTTTTCACCTCCAAGATGGGATTTTTTTTCTTTTTAAAATTCATTTTAATTTTAATTTTATCTCAACCTTAAACAAGTTCAGTTTTGTTGTCAGTATTTGTTTCTATTTCCCTAATCAAGATTTGTTCTTTGATTAAACCTGTCTTAGCACACTTGTCTATCATTATTATTGTGAAATTAACCCACCATTATTGTACCAGTACACTATCACTCTCATGTCAATTTCTTAATTTAAAGGTTAAAAAAGAATATGTACATGAGTAGTAAAATACTATACTACATATAATATTCTTATTATATACTCTATATCAGATAATGAAGAACAGGAAATCAATCACATCAGTTTGGAGCTATGAATTTAAAGTTTGATGTAAATCAAAAACTAAGAATAGCAATAAGGGGACATGCTGTTTAGCGTTCCACAGGCCTCAGGAAATGGATATATAAAAGATAGATCATAGAACTCAAGTTTTGTCCACTCTGTAGAAAAGCATATAAGGTATATATATATACACAGTAAAAATAACATGATGTTTTTTGACAATAAATATAAAAAAAGAAGATAAGACACCAGAGTTTGGTCCATTCTCTTGGACACAACCTTCATAAATAAAGCCCCTCTCTAGAGAAAAAAAGAACATAAAAATCTTGAATTTATCTATGTTAAATGTGAGCCACTAGTTTTTGTAATATGCTAAAGATACCAACATTGCCCTTTCCCTACAAGCTTCAGATGTTAGAAAAATAGCTTTGGTCTGGCATTTTGGTTTCTTTTCTATCCTTTCAGTTCAGTTCATCTAGCTGTATTTGAAATATAATTGCTTGAAGTTTGAAGCCACACATTTTCTGATAATTTGTAAAGATGAAAATATCATATGATCAGTTTCTTCTGTTCTCTCTTTTCTGCTGTCTCTACATAAAGATAGCACTTGCCACTTGCAAATTGCAACTGGCTTAGTTCTAGGCAAAGTGCTTGACATGCCCTGCATGCATGGCAAATGGCAAGCATTAATGAACTCTATTGGCAATTTGGCACTAATTAATATGTCTTTTGATTTTTCAACAATGAGTTGATATTTCTTTCTGAAACTCTCCATATAAATTCTATGGCTCTACAGTTTAAACATGGATCTGAATCCTCAAGTGGGGTAACTAAGATTTATGATATTGTGTTTAAGAATGTCAATTATTCTTAATTTTGCAGAAAATTAAAAATGGGGGAAAAAGAAGACTTGGTGGTGTCAAAATCCACGTGCACATGTTGCAGGTGATCCAAAACACAACTCCAGGAGATGTTGTATCAATGTCTTGTAGATTTCAACAATGGTCATAGTTGTTTGCCTCCAAAGGTGCAGGGCCTCGTGATTGCTATAGTATCTATCTAGTATGAGATGGTAGGGAAAACTTTTTTTTTTTTTTTTTTCATAACGACAGAATCTAAAAGTGAGGGAAAACAGGGCAGATCATAAAGTAGCTAGTTAATGAGAAATTTAAGGTCCAAAGACCATTTAAACTTACTCAAAATGTACTAAAACTAGCATACTAGTGCCTAAATTACAGTTGAACACTTGAACTTGTGTTTTTAGCCAACATATATGTACAGCAATCATAAGTTCTTGTTCCTGCAGGGAACTGAACAAGATATTAGTATTATGCAGCAAATTAATTCATGGCAAGGTTTTAATTTGAAACAGCAAGATTCAGCTTTTTTCTGTCAACTTTTCATTTGCTCCACACAAAGGAAAAGCTTCTGATCTTTTTCTTGCATTGTTTTAGCATTTTCTTAAATATCTTCTCTGGAACAGGGTTTTACAGGTCTAAAGATTAAGAACTTCAATCAGGCAGCTGCAATGGCTAACTTAAGCATTAACAAAGTATATATCTAGAGATTAGCATTTTTCTTCTTTTCTATTTATATTTTGCTTCAAAGTTTGTATCATTTACATATTGTATAC
Organism: Corchorus capsularis; assembly: GCA_001974805.1. Taxonomy (NCBI): domain Eukaryota; kingdom Viridiplantae; phylum Streptophyta; class Magnoliopsida; order Malvales; family Malvaceae; genus Corchorus; species Corchorus capsularis. The sequence continues at coordinate 74,789 of AWWV01008012.1, forward strand.
ACCACTAGCATAAATCCTCACATGGAAAATAATTTTATAGAGATGAATTTAGAATGAGATTTGGATATACTCTTATGCACGCATGGCTTAAAATTAAAAAAAAAAACAATAATGTTATCATGTTTTTAAGGTTTCAATCTTATTAAGAATCTGAAAAGCATATATATTAAAAAATTAAAAACCAGATTTGCCCCACGTAGGAGAAGAAGAGACACCAATAGTTCCAAGGATTGGACAAAATAAACATAGTAGTATCTATGTTGGGAGGTCAATGCTTTTACAAAGTCTTAACAAGTTTGCTAACTCTCTGTCTCACCACAACTATCATGGAACTCATTTTGTTTAAAATATACTATTATATTATATATATATATATATATATTCATCTTCTTCTTCTGTGGTTAACCTAACTGTTTCTAATTTTCACTATTTAATGGCAACTAGGTTGCACAAAGTTATGTAAGGATGTGGCTTTGAATATGTCATCCCCTTTTCCTAATTTCCTCTTTGTAAGGATGCTAATAATTGGGACATACGTCACTCGGCGGGAGTCATCTACCTAATAATTTTTCATACAATCAGGAGAACTTTCATATTTAGAGTCGGTACTTTTTTGAAGTAATTTGATACTTTTTGAAGTAATTTAGAGTCGGTACTTAAAACCCTTAATTAATCAAACCTAATATGTCTACTACTAAACAAGAAGTAAAATCACAATGAAGGATTGCATAGAAGGACATAAAGAATTCTAATTATAGAGATAAATCACTTTTGCTATGGCACAAATGTTATTAATTGGCACTGCAATAAATAATTTAGGATCGACCCTGACTTAATCCGGTACAAGGAAAGGGAGAAAACAATTCTAAACAAACAAGTAATAACTCTTTCTTGGTGCCAAAAACAAACAAGTAATAACAGCTGTAAAATTATGCAGTGGACAACACGCGTTAGGAAGTGAGATTAGGGAAAACAACAAACTCCATAACCTCCACAATTTCCTCCCAAAAGTTCCCTCTCTTTCCACGAACTTGCACGTGTCAACGCGTCAGACTGAGCTGGTTCCACATCTTACGTGGCAAAATTCTACGGGTCCTAACTCCTCCTAATGATTTGATCACAGCCGTCCGTATCATCCAATGGAAGCCGACATTTGCCCCCTCCAACCTTTGTCTTGACCGTTCGTGGAAGTTAAGAGAGAGAAACCAAAACACAAGTCTTTCTTTAGCAAAAGAGAGAGAAAACAAAGGAAATAAAGAGTCTTTCCCTTTTTTTCTTTCTTTTTTTCTTTTTTCGTTTCTTAACCAGGTACTTCCATTTTCATGCTCTTTGAAAAATTTTCACTTTCTTTTTTTTCACCTTTAAGCTTTTTTAGCTGATTTGTTTGTTTTCTTGAACTGTTGCTCTGATCTTCAGTTATGGGGTTTTGTGGGTTTTTAATTTAGGACTGTTTAAATGATAGTTGGAACTGTATAACTGTCATTTTAGCTTCTTTCTCGTTAGGGTTTATATGCAAAAGGGTTTTGGTTTCTTGGGATTATTTTTGGAAAGTCTTTGATGTTTGGCTGTGTACTTAAGGTATATGGTTTATGCAATTTTATTGTGTTTTATGGGATTAAAAGACTTGAGTTGACTTTAATTTTGGTGGGTTTTACTTGAAGAATTTGTTTTTCTTTGATACTTGCTCTTGTTTAATTGTCTTTCCAGGTAGAGTTTTTGCTGCCTTTCTCTTCCTCCTATGTATTTTAGTTGTAAGAAATATTGTCTCTCAAGGCTGACTATGGTAAACCCTATGTTTATCCAATAGAAAACAAGATCTAGGCTTCATAATTATGGTATCCACTGATATTCTCTTTTGATTATTTCTCCATTTCTTAGCTGAGGGTCATGGACTTTGACTTTTAATTCTCATCTTTTTCCTTGGTTCTGTTTTTGCTTTACATGTCTTACTGCTCAGATAGTTATTTGCTTGAGAATTTTATGTTTTATATGTCAATCTCCTTATTTGTTAGTTCTCTATGTCAAACAGTTTCAATATCTTAGCTTATCATCTTGACTGTTCTTTTGATTTGGTACAGCCTCTGCTGCTGATTTGATTCTTTAGAGGGGTTTTTCTCCCCACTGATGTTCCGGAATCGAGATTTTGATACAAATAACAGGCGCAGATCAAATGCCATCTCTAAGAATGAAGACCAAGTCAAGCACGGGTTCTTTAAAAGAAAAAAATGGTCTCCACGTGTGTCAGAAATCTAGCATGATTTCCAAAAGAACGTGCTCCAGTGTCAGGGTTTCCCAGCAAGGAGCTGAATTCAGTACATGTATTCAAAATTCCAATGATGGTAAGCAACTCAATGAAAAGGCTAATATCTGTCTAATGTTAATTGTTACAGATGCTTGTTAGAGTGTCACCAAATCAAGATTTCCTAAACTTTTGGGGTGCATGTGCTTATATCTTGAGACTAGATGTTCCCGTAAATTGAGTGCATGAAAATTAGCAAGATGGAAGATTGCTTTAGTCTGCTCAATTGTTGATGACATTCTTGACTCTACCTGGACTAGCCCAGAATTATATACAAGTTTCCATTTTTTGTGTGAAATGATACTTTCTTGCAATTTTTTTTTTTACTTAGATTCTTCTTCTTCTTGTGTCTGTGGAGTATACTTGTAGTTCTAAAGAGTGCAATGTAGAAGCTAGAAGGTCCTATTGCATATCTAAAATGTAAAAGTGCAGTTATTTAAATAGCAGGACCATAGACTGCATGGAAAACAGTTGATTAATGACAGGGACATTTCAACCATTTGGAGAAAAAGGTACTATCAGTTTGTTGGCTTAGATAGCCATTAACTGTGGCTGTGGGAAAATTAGGATTTCCTGTGTGTATCCCATTGCCTGTATTTGTTATTTACTCGTTCAGTTATCACATTATGTGCTTGCGTGGTAGTCTTTCTGGTTAATTTGGTCTGTTCTTCAAAAAGAAAAAAAGAGTGAAGAAGATATCACATGAAGATTTCCTTTTAAATATGTGCTTACTGACTTGTCGTAATAGATTCATCCGATTTCAAAGTAGCCTCACAACTTTTTGTAACCGAAGAAGCCAGCCAGCAACTAATTTTGGATGAAGATGATTCTGAACTTCATAAGCAGCCTCCATTTTTTGTTGATTCCGCAACTTTGGGGAGAATGGTAAGTCGGTTTTAGTTTCAAGAACCTTACTTTGTGAAATTTGGCTGCTAATCTCATTTTTACTCTGCTTTAGATGATTCCATGTAGTAGACTCATCAGTACCTTAGTTCGTGTTTGCTTATATGGCTTATTAATTTGCAGGAATCTGCCCATACCTGTGCCTCAAGCTTAGAGACAATATTCTCACCTTTTCTGGAGCCAATTCAATTTAACGGTGAACCAAATATTGACAATGATTCAGGTGATTCATTGTTTCTGCTGGTTAAATGCTAAGTATTGCCCGAATTTGTTTTCCATGCCCTTTTTATGGCTAAGAGAATGACAGTTTATTTTCAAGCATTTCTGGTTGAAATCTCTTCCTTAACATGCTCTCTTGGCTTAACAACTGGGTCCGTATAGAAGCAATTTTCTTTATAAAAGGAAAATAAGAATATACTATAGCTGGCCAAGCAATAGCCTGCTGCATAAAATTGAACAATATATGGTACAAAGATAACTACTGCCACCTAATGTTGTTGCACTCCTATGGTATGAACTTTTGGTATTCTGGGATGTCTCTGCATTTAATATTTCATGCAGCATGTAAAATCTGGATGGCCTGAAGTCTCATTCTCTCATTGTGTAGAATTTAGAACAAGGCCTTCAGACTGACGCTGAGTGGCTTGTTTATCACACATTTGAATTGATAATTTTTTAAATTACAGTCCTTAAGGAAAAAGAAAAATGGAAAATTCTTTGCATCAAGTATCTACCTATAACCTGTGTTCTTCCCCAGGCAGGCACATTCCTGTTTATGTCGCAATTGCATATCATATGTCCTAGATATGTCTTTGTAACTCTATTGAATGTTAACTAAGCTGATGAAGAATTTGTGGAACTCAAATAGTCAACACTTTTTTCCCTTCTTTAACATCAATAAAGTTTCAAGGTTATGATATTTATTTAATACGGTTATATCTTTTTCAATATGTGTTAGGGAGTAATGATGGCCCAGAAGTGCCAACATTAGGGGCTGATGACAGTGATGATAATAAAAGCTCACTTGGCAGTCAAACATGTAATGTATCAGATTTCTTTATATCTGACATGATAATTGCGAGCATACCCTTCGATGGAAATGCCGCTGATGAAAATATCTCTGGAGCCAATTCTTTTCCTGATTTCAAGTGCTCTGAGCCAAGCATGTTGTTTGATGTGGCTGAGCAATACATGATACTGCCTTTCCTCGAGGACACTGTGAAAGCCAATGAAATGAATGGTGTTAATATGCACGAAGAAGCCATGATGACTCAGGATAATCCTGGTTTATATCTAGCAATTGATCAGATGAGATCCTGCATCCAGGAATCTGATGTTAACTCTGACTCTGATCAAGCAGATGACTTTGACCCACAGTCATTTATTCAAAATTTACCAGAACTATCTGATGTGTCAAGCTTTCGGCCTGCTATGGCGCCAAAGGAGGCTTGGAAAAGGAAGCCTATAACTCTTGTGCTTGATTTGGATGGTAAGACATATATGTCATGTTTGTGATTCTGTTGTATGTATTTTATGTCTTTGGAATTAGCCCATCACTCATTGCTTTAATACATGCAGAAACTCTCGTCCACTCTACACTAGAATATTGTGATGATGCAGACTTCACCTTTACAGTCTTTTTCAACATGAAAGAGCACACTGTATATGTAAAGCAGAGGCCTCACCTCCATACATTTTTGGAGAAAGTTGCAGAAATGTTTGAAGTTGTCATCTTTACTGCCAGCCAAAGCATTTATGCAGAACAACTACTGGACATATTGGATCCGGATCGAAAGTTCATAACTCGGCGGGTTTACCGTGAATCATGCATTTTTTCAGATGGAAGTTACACTAAAGATTTGACAGTTTTAGGTGTTGATCTTGCAAAAGTTGCTATAGTTGATAATTCTCCACAGGTATTTTACCTGCCCTTTTCTCTTCAAGGTTTAGGCTTCATGAACTTCATCGTCTTGCCTTCAATATACGAGAAATCTGAAATCCTCGCCTTTTTTTTTATTGCTTTTAGTCTGAAGTTAATTTGCTTTCAAGCATGTTGTCTACAAAATTAAATGTTACCTTCTGCTGATGGGAAGGTTATGTGGATGTGAACTGATGATTAGTAAGAGCCCAAGAGGTATTTGTGTGGATGACTTGTTGTGCCCTGCTCCTTAATATAACCTACAGAAGGATAGAGGCCTCATCAATTTTGTCTAGTAGTAGCATCAAGATGCACTGCCTACTAACAACTTTAATAGTACTAGGGTGAAACATCTAGAAGTGAGAATGCTTAAGGAAAAAAATATGTAATTGTTCCAATGTTAAACTTCAGATTGCTTAAGCATTCTTTGGCTTTGCTGATTTCAGGTTTTCAGGTTGCAAGTGAATAATGGAATTCCTATTAAGAGTTGGTTTGATGATCCATCCGATTGTGCACTAATTTCATTACTTCCCTTCTTAGAGACTCTGGCTGATGCTGATGATGTCCGTCCTATCATTGCCAAGAAATTTGGTAACAAGGAATAAGAGCACCTTGTTTTTTTTTTTTCTGACTAGCTTTCAATATAGTTCCTTGCCCTTCTGTTTGCTTTTAAGTGAAATCTGGCCTCTAATTAAAATCTCAATTCTCGTTTCTCTTCAAAGTTAACCACAAAATAAGCTATCATATTTCTTTTTGTTGTGTCAGCCTTTTGTTGCTTGTTTCTATCCTTTCTCCTCTCAGTTGACAACCCTGTGAGTGCTCTATCTAATTTTTTTCTTACCAAAGGTAGTCGTAGAAATTGTCTCTGTTTATTCTATTGTACAGTTGAAGTTTCATCATATAAGGCATTGTATATGAATTATTACCTCGTGAAATATATTTTTGCAATTCCTGTTTGTTATATTATCTTGCCTGCTGCTTACTTAATTCTCTTGTTTTTATACTTGCTCTTTTACTGTCTTTTCTTATAAGAACTATGGAGACTCCACCTATGCTTGTATTAAGAGATAAAAGGTTTAGAATAGAAACTTCGTGGAACTTGATCCTTTTTAGTAGTACCTTCTGTTTTTGCTATACTAGTTGAGATCACTAGATTGTTTTTGTTCAATAACATAGTAGAGTTGAAACCCTGTAAGATCATAGCTTGAACTTTGAATAAGTATCTTTGTGAGTTCCATATGCAAAGCTTATTGTGGAAGAATGGTTATGGTAAAAAAACTCTAAATGTCATAAAAGCCTTGTATAGGTATTTTGAGGTCATCATAGTAGAATTGATTTGAAACGAAAATGACTATTGACATAGAGATTCTAACTTAGAGGCATAAATGCTTTATTGCAAATAAACTCTGTAAGATACTACGAAGTTGTAATTAGTTGTACGCTTTTTGGTGATGTCATAGAGATCTGTGTGTCCAATATATGGTATGTAGGTGCTGCTCTAGCAGTTGTTAGACAAGATCTGAGAAAATTGGATACTCGTAAATTAGGAAAGGAAAAGATTATTTGAAGTTGACATATTGAACATCGAAGAAAAAGTCAAATCGTCTGCTTTTATTCGTTTAATGTACAGTAATGCATGGGTCATTGCAAAGATTGAAGTGATTTCTGATTAGGTAGGTCTTCCATAACAGCATCTATAAACCTTGCTGATATTTGTGTTGTTCCTTACCTGATTTCAATAAATTGATTTCATGCTTGTGCATGTGATGTTATATGTAAACACCGTCTAGGCTGTCTGAGTATCTTGTTGTATTATTAATTTATTATATTATGTAAAGTGCATCCAGTTGAAATTGATGACTAAGGAGTGTTTGAGTGATTTGAGGCAAGATGAAAATATAGCCTTAGAGCCTTAAAGAGTAGAGTATGTTGTTTCTGAGAAGATATATAGATTTATAATACTTGAGATTCGAGAAGACTAGCAATATATGGTATCTGGTTAGGTGATTTAGTGAACCTGCTTTTGTAATAGATAAACCTATGCCATTAAAGAGCGGTCAGCTCAGAATGTTTGCAAGAATCTAGATGCAAAAACTTTAGATAGGATTGGATTCGAAGTTGGAAACATTGAGTAATCTAGATGGGAGTAATTTACAGTGCAAGATTTTTCTGATGGGAGCTACCTCCTGGTTAGGCAGCTACTTCAGCTTTGCTTAAAGGTTATAAGAAGACTAGAGAATGAAGATCATTTTGCCTTCTGCAAAATTGAAGAATTGAGGAGAAAAAGTCGAGGGGTCGGGCTTATACTAGTTTAGCTATCACTGATTGTCATAACATCTGTTTTGATATTCTTTACAGTTTTACAATTTTGCATGCCTTACCTGCAGGTTGTGTGACGAACATTACTAGATTATCTGCTAATGGCAAAATAATAGGTACGCGGAATTCCGTTGCTACTTAACTTTTCTTCTGAATTATTTTAATATAGATACTGACCATGTATGCATGCTGACATTTGTTCTTTCCCCTCCGAATTTCTGTAGTGACTATAACAACAAATTGACTGATTAATGTAATTTTGAGATGATAAAGTCTTTTATACTTCGATGTTATTATGTCAGTAATTCCTGCTCTATGTAAATGGGAGAGGTGATTTATTTCTCCCATTTTTAGAGGTTAGCACAGATTTTCGGTATACTTTGTGTAAAGTTTCAGATAACTACTAATTCAATTTAAGATTGTACGCTACGCTTTAAATTCATTTGGATCGAATCCCCATTTGGTATTTTGTAATTGTTGAAGTTTCTTTACAACCACTGCTTTAAATATATGATTGCATTGATTGAGTTTGTCTTCAGTTCATCAATTTTAGTTTGGCAATCTGGGTCAAAAATTGGTATGGAGTGTGGTGCAGGGATTCTTTGATTGGTGTTTTCTCATAATATCAAACAGGTTCCTCTTGAAAAATTAGCTAAAATACCATATTTCTACTTTGTGCTTGAATCTTCTTTCCCTCAACTTTGCTCCCTTCATCATCATAAAGCAAGCAGCTTTCTAAAACTTGGAATAAAGTTTACAGCGTTGTACTGAAGGGGGAAAGTTGCAGAGAAATGTATTGCCAAGGCTATGTTTAGTAGAGGAAATTAGGGTTCTCTCTTGGAATCATGTCAAGGCTATGGGTCTAGAACCGACTGGAATTGGATCATGCATGAATATCGTCTAGTTACTGTTTCTAACCAAAAATATAACCACCCAATAATCCAGGTCCAGGCCAAGTCTCTCTGGCTATCTCTCTATATACATGCTACAGCTGGTGCATGACATGATGAATCAGAAGGAATAGGATTTTAATTATCATTTGTATATTCTGCAGAATTATTTTAAACATCACATGCAAAAGTGGGTTCTCTGTCATCTTTCTAAAGAAACAAAGAAATGTGATAAAAAATAGACGAGAATGTTGTTGTTCAGAGTTTTTTACAGAGATAAGGATAAGCAAGTGAAGAAACCCATGGCAGTTCTCCACGAGCCTAGATTACGTAAAAGAACGAAGTCGCACTTCATTTACATTTGATTATCAAATTCGACCATATTACAGGACGATTAGATCAACATATTTGGGAAATGCAATTAGCATATCAGAAAATGTGATAAATAAGAGTAGCTTCCATCTTTTATATGACCCAAAAAACTTAAAAGAAAGCTTATCATCAATGGAAGTAAACAAACACAACACCAACCATAGCAAAAATCAATTCAATTGTGCTCCCATGAAAACAACTGAGCATTCGATATCATCTTTTATTGTATCGTCAAGACAGTATCTTCCTGCCTACAGTGTTTAGAAAATTACAACCAAATCATTAAGCGAATCCAATTGTCACCACATAAATTCAAGAGGTCCACCATCGTCATCCTGCAAAAATAATTTGGAAAATCAATAATATTTACAACATAAGAAATAAATCGATCAGGCTAGGATTAGCTTCACAGTACAAGATACTTCTACATGAAAATCAGTACAACCAACAAGCACAAGTGCAATATAAATATGCAGTTCTTAAGAGATCATCACAACATGGTAAGATGATTTTCAACAATGAGAAGGCAAATATTATAAATCCAAAAGCTCACGTATACAACATTAAAAAAAAAAAAATTAGCGTGCAAAAATATGTAATAAATATAAAGCGAAAAGGACAAAATTCCTAGCATGTAAACTAAACCGAGTTTTCATATTTTAGGCATACACATCAGAATGCACAAACAAGAAGAGCCGAGATGTAGTAGCAAAAAAAAGAAGAGCCGAGATGAAATCATGTCCTTAACTAGCAATTTCAAACCCAAGCTTCAATTCCAATAAAGCTCTTAACCACCCTTCACTCCAGAATCCGTATGCGGCACCCCCCTCCTCCTCCTCCAACTCACCTCCACTACCCAAGTTGAAAAAAACACCTAATAGGCAATTATATATTACTTTAACATAGCATGCAAATGTGTGACTCTACTTGCTTTTCTTTCCTTGTTTCAGCAACTTGTTATAACAAGAGAAACAGATAGACAACATTATCCAAGCCTCTCAATGGGAGTCAACCCACCAATGGCTTGTAGTGACAGGCCACCTTTTTATAAAAACCAAAAGTTTCTAAACTGACAAATATTTAATTATATAGGATTTGATCAACATTCATGATACAGATATCCTTGACTGATACCATACCAGCTAAGATTAGATTTTAATAAAACAGAAACTTCCAAGTCCAAGCTGCACTCATATATTTGTTTTCATCCAACAAATAAGAGTTCTATCGAACCACAATTAGTCCAACCAAAACGTCAAATTGATGCCTGAAATATGAACAATGACAATAATGATTGGAAAAGATCATTACATGCCTGATAGCTAGCTCTCATCTCAATTCCAAATTGTGAACTACCAGTTCACAGTTAGATGATAGGTATAACATAGGACATAAGCCAGAAATCTCTCATCACCAAATAAAGCCCACGCAAATAAATGCACCAATGAAACAATTCATACTACAAATTAATCCTCACTAAAACTTCATTACAGTCACAGATCAAAACTGGTCATGTTCCAGTAAAGACACAACTAAACATAATCTATCCCTTATTTCACTACTTGCATCCATGAAACAGGCAAAACCTTAAAGGATATTGGCATCAGCACTCAAAATGACTGCATTCAATAAGCATTAACAATCCCTCCTTAATTATTCTCAATGTCAAAAATCAACCAATAAATTAATACACAAAAAACAGTCACAACATAGTGCAGAGACAAAAAAAAAAGTCAATTAAATCCACACTCAATCAAATGAAGAACAAACAAAACCATACTCATAAAAGCAAAACACCATCGAAAGAACCCATAAATCCAAAACCTAATTCACCCACATATCGATAAGGAAACATGAACCACATATCCATTGATACAAAAACAAAAGCCCATCAATCATCTAGCTTCAAATAACAGAAGGAAAAAAAACCCAGAAACAAGAAAGGAATACCAAGAAGGGATCAATGACCGCCATGCTCCTTGGCGTGCTGCTGGTGCTCGAGATGGCGACGCTCCTCGGGAAGAGCCACAAGGTAAGAAAAGATCATCCCACCAAAGCAAACATGGTAAAGAGGAACGATGGAGTTAGTCTGAATGTACTTGGCATGGTAATTGTCCAACCCCCTCTGTATGGCTCTCTTCACGAAATTCATCGATAGCATCGGCTTGACGTAGCTTGGGACTTCCTTCACTTTCAGCCCTTTTAATTCACCGTAAACTTTCCTCATCGACATTTTTTTTCTTTTCAAACGCTAGGTTACCCTTTTTTCTCTCTGGGGCCTGCGGAAATGGCCAATGGCAATGGGGCAGATCTCGATTGATAGACAATAATAACCTGGATGATTAAATCCAAAAAAACATATAGATTTATTTAAGGAGAAGGGTAATTTTGAAATTTTACAAAATCATGAGGGTAAAATTGGCTTTATAAAATTATGGGCAAAAATTCAGCATGTTCTCAAAATGTGGTGAAAAAAAAAACCTGTTTTTCATATTTTTTGGGAAAAAAAAGCCGATTATTGTTTCCCTTTTTTCATCTTCATTTTCAACATTTTGTTTTCACTTTTGATTTTCTCTGATCATTAAAACAAGGGTGGTTTCTCCTAATAAAGATAGCTTAAATTTGCCATTGGGCATTTGGCTCCTAATAAAGATAGCTTAAATTTGCCATTGGGCATTTGGCTTGATGGTAGAGTGCTGGACTATTAGTTCCAGTATACAGTGCTGGACTATTAGTTCCAGTATACCTGGACCATGAAGTCTTGAGTTCTACTCTCACGGAATTGTGAGTTTTCTTTGTAAAATTAGAGATAATTTGTAAATAGAGAAACCAATGTATTAGCACGATAATCGTGTAGTGCCGGACTATTTCTCCCAGGTTTGTAATCTCTGATTATTGATTAATGATTAATGAAAGTGATTATTCTACAAAAAAAAATAAAAAGATAGCTTAAATTTTTTGGGGAAAGTATTTTATTTTCTTGAACCTAAGTTCTTGAATTCAAAACAGCACAAAGCATGAACAAATCCCAAATTGTATGGGTTTCAAAAAACTTATTGTACATAGTTGATTGGTAAATTGGTTGCTACTTTAAGAATTTTGTAAATGCATGCAGTGGACTCGAGGGTAAAAATATCATAATATAGATAAAGAATGATAAAAATACCAACATCTTTTGATATTTACCACATGACACGAAAGTATTTATAGGAACATTCGATGTTAAGCAAACTAAAGGTTACACATCACTTTACAAGTTAACCAGTTTAAGTTCGATAAGCACTGAAGATCTGATGACAGCAAAGGAATTAAGTGATCAACAGGTTACTACAACAGCTATGGTGCAATGTCATTGGCTTGGAGAAGTTCGTTTCTGGGAAATTGCAGTTTCAGTTGCATCAGCCCTTTGCGATAATTTATCTTGGCCCTGCAATATATAAAAGAGAATGTAAAATGCTAGTAATATATGTTTCATAAAACGGATAAATATACATACATCTGCAAGAAAATATGTATCGACCACCACAAGTGATCACCGTAATTCACAGGCAAGGCGATGAAGCCACAGATAAAAGTAGTGCAAATTCTTGGTCATTGACATAATCAGATTCGAATGAAGAATCCTATTATCGTACGATAATTTTACAAACGTGATTTGCCACTAACAGGCTTCATCACGTGTGTAATCCCAGCCAAAGCTCTAAGCATATTCACTATGAAAACCATTTGCAAGATAATAAGAAGTTTTTTCAGTAAGAGTAGACAGCTACATGTATGGTAAAACACGTAATCGAGCATCACTCGTACCTCTTTCCTTAACTCATTCCGCGTCTGAACCTGTGATGCTGTGACCTGCTCCTGTTGCCATTGTTCTTGTCCTTGCTGCTGCTGCAAGTAAAGATGATTTTGTGGTGGAAGTTGTTGCGGATAAGACCCTTGCTGTTGTATCATTTGATGCTGCTGTTGCACATACTGTTGCTGTTGATGTTGAATGAATTGCTGCTGCTGCTGGAGCTGTAGTAACTGTGGATGCTGATAGGGTACTTGTTGCTGTTGCACTTGCAGCATTTGCTGATGTTGATGATACTGTTGCTGTAAAAGCTGCTGCTGGGCTTGAGGATGTTGATTCTGGGATTGCTGCTGTTGCTGCGAAAGGAACTGATGCTGCTGCTGCTGTTGGTAGTAATAATATTGCCACATTTGGTTATACGCTTGATTATTCTGCATTTCCCCTAGCTGCTGATTGCTTTGCATGGATTGTGGAGAGATCTGTGGTTGAGGATAAGCAGGTAGAGGAAGAAGTTGAGACTGACTGGGGTCAAAACTCTGTTGCTGCATATTCTGCATGGACCAGGCATTAGCTGCCATTGAATTAGGATGAGCAGCAGATGCAGAATACTGGTTTTGTGTAAGGCCACCTTGTTGAACTTGTGGGCTCTGCGAAGACATGGATTGACTAGGGTAACCCTGATTCATAGGCACTTGTGAGCCAGTTTCGTTTTGTGGATATTGCCTTTGTGGAGAGAATTGCCGCCTTTGATGCATCCTTTTGTGAGAGTGCCTTCGAAATCCAAATTTATTGTCTCTGTGACCTCTGTCAGCATTACTCCTTTGATGCCAACTTCTACCACCATATGGAGGTGACCTGCATGATACGGACTCTGTTTTCTTGATGTTTGTCTGATTCACTGAAGATGAAGGACTAGCCATTTCAGTTTGAATTCCAGCAGAATCAGATGCCCGACCACTCCTGGGGCTAGATACCAGGTGATCTCCATCATTAATTTGACCAACCTCTGGTACACTTGCATCAAACATGCCAGTTTCTTGAGGTTCACTTTTCCGCATGCTCTCATTTGATAAGCTGGTATCAGCAATAGTTTCAACTTCATGATTTGTAACTCTATTGGAATCCAAAGAGTTGTTATGATCTAGTGAAAGTCTCTCCAGTGACAGGTGGTTTAAATCCTGCTCAGACTTGTGATCAGGCTCTTTCTGGAAATCACTTTCTTTAGAGTTTTCTTCTGAAGTTGGTAATACTTCTACTTCATTTGTCACCTCCTGCATTGAATCAGGAGATGACATAGCAGTATTAGCTTTTACATCTTCTCTGAGCTGCTCTGAAACAGCCTGAGACCTATGCTCCATTTCGCCTTGCAAACTTTCATCTTCTCCTGATTGAAGACTGTTAAATGTAGCCTGGTCAGAGGGAATTTCATGATTTTCCTGCAATGGTGATTTCTTGTCTGATACACAGTCCGAAGCAGCATTGTTAGGCTGGGTATCATCATTTTCTAGAGATTTCATAACCTTGTCTAGAGGTGGTGACCTAGCTGGAATGTCAAAACTCCCATCTCCAGATGGATAAGAAGGCAAAGCACCAGGGCTTCCCTGTCTTCCACCAGCTGTGATTTTCAAATTAGGTATAGGTTTTAAACCAGTAACTGAGTTCGTGCTTGTCCTTGCAGAGTCAGGAAAAGATTTCATGTGCCGTTTCCATGCTTTTCTTATATCGTCTATGGTTCCACAAAGATCAACAAACTGGCTAGCATAAAATTAATTTTAGTCAATCAGTTCCAGATGATTTTGGGAACAACAAAAACAGAGCCTTTTTCATTTCCCACTATAGAGTAAAGTTGACTTCATGGGTCATATTTTCCTACTAGCAGAAAAATTTAAATGGAAAACAAACTAATGCCAGGCAAGAAACCAGAAAACTGTCGCCATGCTTACAGCAACAGGCATACTAGAATAGGATCTTGGTGAGCAGGTGACTAGATCTATTTGCATAGGCATTGAAATATGTAAAGATGTTCAGCCGTTTAATGCTACCAAACCACTCACTAATTGGAGGAACAACACACTTTTGCACCGCTTTTCTTAAAAGAAACTGCATTATAGAACTTTAAAGAGAAAGCAATTACCTGTAAATATAAATTTGATATATCCTCTGCAGCTTTTGCATCCATGCCTTGAGAGGGCCCTAGAGATATCACATCATTTATAATGGCATCCAAAACATGTATGTCTCTAGACCCTCCATGCATCATTCCAAATTTTATCAATTCCTGCAGAAGTAAATGTCAGTGCCAATTGAAACATTTATTGTATAATAGCAGCCAAATTCTATTAGAGATGAAAAATTTAGTTGACTTCTAACTAGGGTGTCATGCCTATATAATCACCAAAAGTGTTATATGGCTTGAAGACTACACCTTCATGATTCCACAACAGACAGATTAACAGTTGAAGATGACAGAACTACCTCTAAGAGCAATTTGCAATGAGGCACACGTTTGATACCCTCTATTAAGATGTCTCTGGCGGCATCACTATCATTGGTAATCTGAAAACAAAATGCTGTAAGAAATAGCATAGCATACATCTAAGACTACAAACATAATGTACATTTGAAAGGGCAATGTATTTCTTCAGAAAAAAGGACCATAATGCAAATAAGCAATCGCACAAGGAATAAATAGAAGGTAAAAGTAGTATAGGAGAGAAAATAGATACTAGAGAGCAGAGAAACATATAGCATATTAGCACTGCTGTCATATGTCTAAATCAAATATTTACTTAATCAACCAAAGCATTTACAGATATAATCTCGTAATATATCTGGTGAGCCTCTGATAAACAAAAGAGTGAAAAATGCGAAGCGAAATGTGTTTAGCTGTAAATATATGAACATCAAGATGCCGCTATGCAGATGGGCAGTTTAGGGGGTGACAAATCTACCAATGAAAATCTCTTACCCACCATGTATTGAAGTCGGGAGAAATTAACATACAATATGGGAAGAACGTCAAACTTCTCCTTTGCAGTAGCAATTTCAACTGCCTCTTTGTAGGTATTAGAAGCTGCTACAAAGTTACCCTGATAAATTTGGGAAAGCAATTACATGTATAAGTAATTCCTCCCAATCAAGCCCATGCATATAGTCTATATGGACAGAGAGACAGAGCTAATTACCAAACGTTTTTCCATGTTAGCTCTTATTGAAACAATTTCAACAAAGCTGAGATCTGATTCTGTCTCATATCCAAGAAGTGCTTCATGCGCACCCGAAACATCCCTTATTTTCTCCTTAAACCTAGCACTGAAAAGGTGAATCACTGGCATTCTCTGCAACGGACATATGAGGAGGACCATAAACATCTCCAGTCATGTATAAAGCAATGGAGAAAGCATCCTATAGATAAAAGCAATCAACTAAAGTTTCAGTATGGAATAAACTGCCTTGAAATTACTAACAGTATTGTGGAAATGTAGAAAAAAATCATGAATAAAATAGAGGATAATGCAGGGATATTGAGATTATAATTTCTTATTTCTGATCAAGAAAATTAAGTTTTCAGTTAAGACAGTATCAAATCAAATGTGTTGTTACAGGTCCCAAGTAGCTTGTAATCTCATAGTTACCGAGTTTTACTGTTAAGATCAAAGCAATGAAGCCCTCCACCCAACTTATTAATCCCAAAATGAGACACAAAGTTCAAGATTTAAGCCATTCTAGACATGCTTATTGACACCACCTTATTTCAAACTTTGAAATACTGCTTAAAGTTGAAATGAACAAAGAAAACTATACAACAGATTTCTTAATTGAACCAAGTGCAGAAGCTGCCTATTTTACAAAGATCAATTCCCCAAAGAAGTCATTAAAAACGATTAGCATCCCCAAATAGAAGAAGGATCATTTTCTCTTTTTAAAATTGGCGGAATCCTTCTACTGCAAGAGACAGAATCCAGGTTAAAATCTATGAATTCATTATCTTTTCTATCCCTTTCAGGAAGAGTATAAGCACAGTTACAAAGATGAGTACCTTCAGAAATATTTGTGTTGCTCGGGCCAATGCAAAGTTTGCCAACTCTCTTCCACCCTTACTTTCCATGTAATCCACATAACGCATCCAAAACTCAGGATAATTAGCACATGGAATTAGGCATCTCTCATAAAGTTTAACAGCCTATAGTGCAAAAGGAGACTTAGATACTATATAAACAGAAGACCAAAAATAAGCACCAAATTTTGTAATAACATACCCAATCAAAATCGCTATGCATCTCTATAAAGTTTAAATAGTCATGCCAATTCTCCAATTGACTGATGTCCAGTGGCTTTACGTGAAAATAAGGCCTTTTAATGCTAGACTCAAAGCGATGAATATTTTCATCCAACTGAGATGCTTCCTTGTAGAATACCTTCCCGATTGAGAAGTATTTTTCCAGCGCATTAGTTGCATCCACGCCAGTTGAAGGATTCAGCAAGTCTTTGATGACGCAAGAGATTTCATCATCAGTATAGCAAGTAGAGACTCCATGGTCGGCTTTACAATCTGATTGTAAATCCAAATCATTCAGACCTGGCATATCTTCTTTCCATGTGGCAACCAACTTCTGGAAACTGAATAAAACAAAAACTGTTGTACGGAAACTATATACTCAAACTGTAAAAAACATAAGCAGAAAACAAACAGAGAAATAATGGTAAAATATCATGCAAGGAAACATTACAAATGATGAAGATCAAAGATAAGCTACAAACGATTATAGATCAAACTAAGCTAATACATCTACAGCTATGCAAAACAAAAATATACTAATGCATAATGCCACCAAATGAAAATCCTAAGATATATATATTGGGTGCCATGAAATTATCCAGAGTTAATGCAAATGACCCATTGTCACCAAACAAGCAAAGCATATACTCAGCTACACCTACAAACATCATACATTGTGATGTATCGAGAGAAAGATTGAAATATATCTGCAGGACATTTAAAACACACACACGATCTCTCTTATTTATAATCTAAAATACTTATCTCAGTTTCAGGTTATACTATGACTCAATATTCAGGGACAATACCAAAAATAGCAGGTGGAAAGTTCATTCATTTTAAGGAGTGCTGTTTCTCTATTACATTAAACAAAATTTCCTTAAAATACATATCGTAATGTATGTAACCACGAAGATATAGGTGCATAAACTAGTAAAAAAGAGTTTGAAGAATTCTCTCTAGTTTCTGTAAAGATGAAAATACCTCTCATAATAACGATGTAACTTTTTGGATGGAAATCTCAGAGTTTGGATGTAAACATGAGCTAAGTTACTCCATTCCTGCTGGGAAAACTCAAACTCAACATACTTATCCCACAATGTATGACATAAGTAATCCTTTCCAACAAAGGACATGGCTCTTTTAAATAGCCTGTCAATAATTTCAAGAAAGGTAACATCAGTTGCCTTAAATGTATCAGAAAGCAAGAATACTCAAGACTTCAAAAACATAGCAGCGCAAGGCATTGAATAAAGATACCAATACATCAAAGATCCAATCATCTCACATATGCAACAATGTCAAGCAATTAAAACTCAATGTTACCTACGAACATCACCGGCATCTTCAAAAACTGAAATAGCAAAACCACAATAATCAACCCAAACACCAACAGAGTACGTAGCCGATTGCACAGCTCGTTCAAACACTTCAACAGCTTTGTCATCGGTGCATAAGCGTATCATATGTTCAGCATACTTTCTCCAGTAACCATAGCACAAAGGAAACTCAGACAAGAAGGAATCATAAACTAAACATATTTTCTCTATTTCATCCTGCAATTAATCAGCAGCACTTCATTAAACAAGATAATGAGCAGCACATCATCAACCATTATTCGAAAGGAGGGAAAAAAAAAGAGCAAAAAAGTGAGCAATAATGAACTTACAGCACATAAACTCTCAACTTCCGCAATAAGAGAAGTCCAGCCATCAAAGTCCAAATTACCTTCAGCAATAAATTCCTTAAGTTTCAACTCATCAAAACTTTCTGTAGCAAAACAAAGCGTTCAACGTTAAATCTAATTAATCTGATCAACAAACAAACAACGAAAAGAGAGCTAAACAAGAAATATAAGAAGAAAATAACAAGTTCACCAAGAGTTACTTAAGCAAGTGGTTTTACCTAAAGAATCTCCTTCTCCAGGCCGCGACTCCGTTTCAGTTGTTAAAACTCCTACCTCCATTTTCGTTACAGTGGAAAAACCAACTGTGCCGCCTTCCACAATTGGCGATCTATTTGTAAATTTGTACTAAATAAATTGAATTGAATTGTACAAGAAAACGAAGAGCAACAATAAATTGTACAGTGTGTGTAACTCTGGTCTTCTTCTTTTTTTCCAACATTCATGAAGAGACGGGCTTTAGCCTCTAAAAGAACAAGATTTAATGGACCAGATTATCTCACTTTATTAGGCTTTTAAGGCCCATACAATTGTCTTTTTAATGACTAGGCAAGGAACTCAGTTTAGGCACAATATCAAGATTTTAATTTTATTACTTTTCGGCCTAGGTTTTATTGTTTTGTTCAAACTTCAAATTTAAGTTTTTTTTTTGTCACACAATATAAGTTTATTTCCTCGTCTACTTTTTTTTAGTAAAATGATCAATTTTCATTGATATCAATAATCAGAATTACGAATGTGCAGAGGTAATCCGCACCAAACATAATTAGTCCCTACATCACATTCAAGATGAGCTAGATTATGAGTCAAAGTATTCGTTGTCCTACTAATATGCTTGAAAGAACAAAAAACAAAACAAGATACAATGTGCTTAATCTGAAAAATTAAAGAACCACCCTCCCATAAGGAATAATTTTGCCTATTAAGCTCTAGATTTGCCAATAAACTATCACTCTCAACCTCACAAGAAACATAATTATAGGAGAAAGCTACCAATAATCCAAAGTGAATTGCATAAACTTCAGCAAACAAACTATTTGACACATTGGTGATTCTCGTTATGTCGGATAGCAAAACATGGCCAGTCGCATCACGAATGATAGCTCCTAAGACTGCTTCCTGTCGGTCATGACTGAATGCTGCATCTGTGTTGATCTTTACACGTCTTGACGGTGGAGGCCTCCATGGCTGCCGTACGATACTACGTGACTGATGATCTTGTCGAAATGAAGCTCCATACTCACTCGTTAAATGATTTGCAGCAATACATATAGCAGAAGGCAACCGACATTGAATAAAAAGATTTATTATCATAGTAAAAATTAAAAGTGACATTGAATAAAAAAATTTGTATCCTTTTTTTTTGGTAAAAACCGAAAGTAAACAACAACTAAGCTAAGCCCCTGGGGTATACTACCCCTCGTGCATCCGCTTGCAGCACCCATAAGATTGTTCAGGTGGCGAACGGAAGAGCTCATACTCTTGGTTTAACTCACATCCCATCTTAGAAATTAGATCTACACAAAAATCATGCACAATTGATTTACTTGTTCTCCCCAAGTCATTTTGCTAAAACAATGAGATTGACTTTGAAAATTTTGAAATGGTAACATTTTTTTTTCAATAATAAAGGAAAAAGTTATAAGTACTAAAGGTCTGCACTAAAGAATAGTACTCACATTTTTTTACTTTAAATTTGCATATCTCCAAACACATAAAAAAATATATCTTCGTATCCAAATACCTAAATATCTCTTATATTTGTACAAAGTATTATTCTTTAGTGTACTTAGTTAGTACTTGTAGTTTTAATAGCAAAGGCAATTGAAATGAAATGATTACTTTAGTTTTTTTTGAAGGAAAAATGGTGAAAATTGAATTGTTACTATAAGAATATCATTGCGATGAGAAAATATGTATGGTTAGATGAAAATGTGAAATGATCAAACAATGCATTTGAACTCTCTAAATATGGAACCTTAATTTACATGATGATGTATCTGGCCCCCAAAAAAAATTACATGATGAAGTAAAAGCCTTGTAGTAAGCTGGCAAAAAGTCATTGTATATTCAATTTCATGATCCAAGGAAGTGATGTGGGAGATTTTTCAATTTTAAAGGAAAGAATTAATGAAAGAGTGGGAAATATAAAGTTGGATCGGGTCAAAGATCCAAGTACAACAATATTCAATGAGTCGCGGGCCTCGCGGCTAAGGTACCGTCTCCCATTCCGGATCCAACATCGAACCGTGAACCGTTCACGTGGCGGCATATTATTCGCTTAGACCAAGTCCACGTGCATGGCAAACCGACGGTTGAGATTCAACGACATGCACCACTCCACGTGGACAAAATTTACGTTAAAAGTTTGAAGTCGACAACTTTCTTGCATAGATACATCTCTTCGCCATAGATAGTTAGATACGCTCTCTCACTGCAGCTTTCTCACTTCTGAAAGTGGAAGGATGGTGACATTTTCGATCTCTCCGACTCCGGCGACGGCGACACAATCTCTTTGCTATCTCAAAGCGGGAAACGCACCGCTTCTTAGTCTTCGAAACGCGCCGTTTCAAGCTACAACGAAACTCTCCACTCTCGCACATTCCTCTTCTAGCTCCATCAGTTTCAATCCTCTCAGGTGCCTTCAATCTCAATTCAATTTAAATTCTCAGAAAATGAGGAAATTTTGATTTTGATATTGAATTTGAGTTTGGTGACTGTAGATTTTCGATAAAGTATAAGGAAATAAAGAAGAAGAGTAGAGGATCAGGTGCGGTTTGCTCCGCTGCGCCTCTCGCTCCTCGTAATCTCCAGTGGATCTCCACTATCTCTTCTGTGTAAGTCTCTCTTTGAAAATTCAATTAAATAAAGTAATTTTACAAAAAAGAAGAAAAAAGAACATTTCATGAATTTGATTTTGGAACAGGGTTTTATTGCTTGCGAAAGGGACTGCAATTCAAAAGACATTTCTTGTCCCGTTGTTCGCACTTCAAGCTCCAGCAAGCATCATTTCATGGATGAAGTAAGCAAGAATTGTTCTTTTTCTTTTTCGATTCTTATGATTAATTTCCTGTATTATTCATTCTATGATTGATGGTGGTGAAATTTTCAGGAGTGAATATGGTCTTTGGGCAGCATTCTTGGCACTTCTGATCCGTCTCTTCTTCTACATTCCGGGTAAATTTCTTTTTTATTCCTAATTTTATAGAATGGGTTCGTTTATTTTGTTTTGTTTGCTAAAGAATCATTTTTGCATTTAATTGAAAAAGTAATATTTTTTTTTGGTTTGTAGGTGAACTTGAATTGCCATTTATGGCACTACTCTTGGTAATTGTGGCCCCTTACCAAGTAATGAGCTTAAGGTTTGTGAATTCTTTTAATTCTAGCAAACTGATGCTGTTATTCTTCTTTTTAGTGCTTAAGTTTGTTAGGGTTTATTAATTTGACTTGTATTTTTTTTGGCAGGGGAACACAACAAGGCGCTATCATTTCCTTAGCGATTGCAGCATATTTGGCTTTCCAGCATTTCTCAAGAGCTGGCAGCTTGCAGAAGGCATTTGATCAAGGTTCAATTATCGCCACCACAGCAATTGTTTGTATCACTGCTGTTTCCTGCCTGCTTTTGATTTGAACGTAATTTGAAATCAGCAATTGTCTCGAGATGGAGACAGTATTAGAATAATCCTATTAATGGTGTTAATATGATGATGTTTACAGTTTACCCTGAGAAAGTACAAATCAATGTCAATAAAAAGCATAAAATTAGAATATGTACTGTCCTCTTTTTCTTGGCTCTGCCTTCTCAGTGTCATAGTCAGTGGGAGATAGGAAGCCTCTTGGAATAATGTACATGATTTGTTTTCCAGGAAGAATTTTGAATCTGATCCACTTTGTCCATTATCTTGTTTTACTCTTCTTGGTCATGTATGCCATTGACAATGACAAAACTGATTCCTATCTCTGGATACTTCTCTTTTGACTGATGTAACAACTTTGCTATTTCTTGAATTTAAAATAGTCATGAATGTATATTCATATAAATCAGAATTAGAAACTAGGGTAAGATGGCAATACTTGTTTGTTATTCACTTTACTAGTGTCTTTTTCAGTCTTTATAAACTTCTATATTGTTATGCATGCTGGCATTGACATGAGAAAGATTTGTATGAATTTATTTGAGAAAAATACTGGGATGCTAGCTGATATATAAGTATATATTAAGATTACATTTAGAAAGGAAATAAATCTATTAATGCACTAGCTAAGTCTGAGATGGTTTCCATTGCTGCAAAAGCATTCCTAGAGCCAGAGGGCATCCTAATAATTTATTGTGCTAACAGTAATTCTGAGAAAGCAGCTATGATAACTTATCTACGAGTACGAGAACCTAGGAGATTCTATGCTCTTCTTCATTTTTTTCCCGTGCTTCTTACTCAGCTTTATGTATACATAGATCAAGAAGTATATCAATAAATCTGTAAGGTGAGAATAAGGCCTTGAGATAAATATCTCACTGTTCATTCTCAAGCTTGCTGTAAGTTTGTGAACTCTGCTGGCAAGCAAAGGAATTGCAGTCTCGCGATGGAAAAGTAACTGAAAGTGGCTTCCTTCTGCCTAGAGCTTGTTTGGAGTGACTAACCAACCAATACCTATTGTGGCAAAGATCAGCAAAAAATTGAATGACACAGAGGTGGCTGAGCTGGGAAGCCCTGTTGGTTCTGCTGAACCATAAACCGTGTCACCACCCGGTACACTAAAAGTTGGTGGAGTCATGGTAAAAGGTGGTGACATAGTCGTGGTAGCAGGCGGGGTTATGGTGGCTGGTGGTGTTATGCTGGCCGGTGGAGGTACACTGCATTTACATGTTAAAGGAAAAATAAGGTCATTGTTTGTTCTGTCTTCAAAATGAAAACCTCACTGGTGGTTGTGAAATATTACCTTGTCGATGAGGATGCTGCAAAGTGGCAGTTTCCATTACCTGAACCAAAATGGCAGTTTCCATTAAAGATTAGAATTCTGCTATAGGAATTTAATGTTTTGCTTTATTTAATGACAGTAGCTTACTTGGGTCAGTATTGGTAAGCTGAGCTGTTCCTCCAAAAACACAGCTAGTTGGAGCTGGGTGCTTCTGGTAGTAATCATTGAAAGCATAAGAAGCATGGTCACGAACAGTGTTGGGGTCGTAACAACTTCCACCAGGTTGAATTGCTGAGCAGTCTGCACCGCCATATCCACAAGCATAGTCTAAAGCTACTTGTAGAGCAGTTGGTGAAGCACCTTGGTTTGCAATACACCAGGTACCTCCTGTGGTTGGGGTTGTCGGAGTTATGGTTGGTGTTGTCGGAGTTGTGGTTGGTGTTGTCGGAGTTGTGGTCGGGGTAGTAGGGTTGGTGATCGGGTCTGTTGATGGGGATGTTGGATTCGGAATTGTTGTGCCTGGAGTTGTAGGGTTAACAACAGGAACATCATCTAGTTCTGCACTAGTGGATATGGAAGGTGCAAAGAGTACCCGGAATTCTTGGTCATTTTGTTTTCTCTTTTGATTGATTTCTTCTGGTGGAGGTTTCTCTGCAACGCTTGAACCTGAAGAGATTAAAAGCAAGTTAAGTTCTTTTTCTTTTTCTTTTTCCTGAAGAAATAGGGAGAATTCTGCTTTATCAAAATAGAGAGACAGAGTTGAAACACATGTCAGATGCTAGAATTTCAGAGCTCATGCTAAAAGTACATAACAAGATAGGGAGACAAAAAGGAAAGCATCTGTTGAAAAATTAAAGAAGAGATAATAACCCACCAAGACTTCAAAGGAGAATCTTTGTGAAGGACAAAACCCAAGAAAAGAATGCAAGAGCCCTTTTTAAGAAGTTACTGTCTGAACAGAAAAATATTACTTGGATTGAAAAGCTTCAAGTATTTTGATGAGCTATTGCTAGTTGAGAGAAAGTTTGAAAGAAGTAACTTTAGAGCAACAAAGGTTAAAGGTGATAAAAGGGGGGATAAAAAAAGAACTCAGTTTTAATTATCTGCCTGAATGAGAACTCAATCAGATTGCATTTGCACCTGGGTTTGGATTGCAATTTAATAGCACCTTTTAGATAACAACATACACCCTAATATGTTTCTAATTTTCTAGTTTTGTTCATTGCTTTCATAGAAATTTTCTCTAGAAACAAACATGCACTCTTCTAGATAACAACTGTTTCTAGCATCTCTATATGAAGATTGGGGAGAAAAACTAACTACAAGAGATTTTCTTTAATGCCATTCTATTTCTATCATCCAACAATCAATTGATATGAAGTTGAAGACCTTTTGTCTCATGAAAAATGCTTTTTATCCCTAATGTAGAGATTCTTAGCAAAATCTGGCTTAACAAAATCTAGCTTCCTATAGAAATGTATAAGAAAGATCAACATATATAAGAAGAAAACAGAAAACTCAGAGGCATGAAGTAAATCACCTGAAAAGAGGAGAAGATGCAAGAGAAAGATTGTGAGAAATTGAAGAAGCCTAAAATCCATGTCTTGAAACTGCTTGTATAATGTAAGTCTTGGAAAATCTTGTGTAATAAGAAGAATGATATAGAAGCTAATAATAATATGTATATATATAATAAAACAAAGAGGACCAATGGAATTAATGCAGAGAAGAGTCTACTTAACATCCTTACATTTGTTATATAAATAAAACTTGAAGAATCAAAGCTTCCTTGGATTGAAGGAGTGATGGAAACAGAGAAAGGAGAATATAAGGAAACTTGAGAAAGGAGGCATTTAGGTTGTTGGAATTAGCAAGCAAGGGAAGGTGCAAAAAGAGGAAAAAAGTTTTATATCTATGGGTTGGGGAAAAAAGGCAAAAGGGTAATCTGTTGGGAATTTAAATCTAAGTGTTTCTCTAAAATGATATATTACTCAATTTAATACAATGACTCTGTTATGTGCCATTTTCCCTTCTCTTTTCTACTGTTTATGGGACTGAATCAAAAAGTTAAAGGTTTTGATTATAATAATACAAAAATACTATCTCCACCTGTGGTTACAATTGTCTATTTTTAAGGGTATTGATTCAATATGTCTAAAGAAACCCAAAAAAAAAAAGGATTCCTTGTTTAGGACAAGAATAATGCTTATGATGATTTGCTGCCTTAATGGCTACCATAAATCTGATTGAGACAAAGATCTACCTCTTCAGCTTCATTACAGTTTGCCTGTAAGAGAAGGGAAGAACTACCTTCTTAAGTAGGTTTAGCTCCTTTTTAAGATTTGTATCTTTGTTTTTTCACTAAACAAATCAAAAAAAAAAAAAAATCTCACCATTTATGTTCACATTAGAACAATAAAATCTCCTGGTGAAGTTGTATATATATGGAGTAACTTTTTTAAACAGTATCCAATCTAATATACACATTTTTTTAACATAAAGTGCTAAAAGAATATATAGAACAAAATCTAGAGAGTAGCAAAGTTCATGGCTTATAATATACGGCTATGTAGTGTTTTTATACTTTTAAAGTGAGTTGTGTTTGGGTTCGGAATTGAATTTATCGAGAAGTTTCAATGAAGTTGTAATCAATCAAGCAGTAAAAGGGAAAATGTTGAGGAACTCCATTTTTATTGTTAACCTTGGCTTTCACTTAAGTGTCGGGCGGCTGACTACTTTTTTTCACTTTATCGGATCGTGTGCTGCGAAACGAAACTGTTCGGATTTATTAAGGTTTAAGTTAACTTGTTTGAATAGCCATAGGTAGGCCAAAGCTAAGCCTGTGTCTGTTTGTTCATTTTGTTGTGTTCTGGCCTGAGAAATTTAAGACCCTTTTCCAAATGCTCCTTTTACACACTTTCTCTATATTGCATTGCTGGAAGTGGGAATATTGAAACAAGGGTTTTTTACAGCATTATTATAAATTTATAACCCCACCAAGTCAGAAACAAAAGGCTAGAGAAAGATCATTACTTGTATGCAATGCAACCAATTATCTCCTTTGGAGAAAGAATGAAAAGGTAAATTTTTATAAATATTAGAATTGCCTAGTGGAATTTTAGTTAACTTGGGGTCATCTAGATATTGCTAGTGCATATATTTGATAAAGGAAATGCCTAGTTATGGAACATATATGTCCAATTTTATTGTGGATTGATGAAATCATCCCTACCATAAATTCTATACAGAGTAGTTTGTAATTAATCCTGAAGTGAAATTTCATAATTAGTCATCATATATGTCTGGCTGCAAAACTTAGTCTGGAAAGTTTAATGAAGACAGCATGTTCCAATATTTTGTAATAAAATTCTTTTATTTCCATAACATGACAAGCTTTAAGATAAGACAACCTCAGAAAACTGAGACAGATCAAAAGGCTTGATGTTGTTTGTAGGGTTACATGAGTACCATAAGCCTAAGATCAGTTACAGGGAAAAACTGAAAATAACAACTGATAACAAAGCTAGACTTTATTTGATTTGGATTAAGTAAAAGATTTTACTTAATTATCGAAATGAAGCAGGGCATAATCTTAAGATAGATTGAGGTTGTTTGATCAAAACTCAGAAACTACTGGCAACCAGGGCCATAGCCAGGAGCAGGAGCAGCAAAGACAGCAGGAACAACTTCCTCATTTGCATTGACATGATCAAATGGATTGGCCATTAGCTGAGCAGGATCCATTGGACCATTGATCAGTGGCGCGGCTGCAGCACCCTTGTCATTCAACTTGCTAACAACTTCATTACGAAGCTCTGCAAATTTTGAGAATGAGTCATGCAGATCCTGCTGCTTAAGTTGATCCACAGGGGTTTCCCACCATCCATCACTTCCTTTCCCTCCAGTCACTAGCTCAAGCGCCTTGGCGCGCTCTTTCTCAGCATCAAGTTGGTTAAGGAGCTCATTGTGCTGCTGAGTCAAGTGATTGATTCTGACCTTTCGGTGAGCCTCAACAAGAGGGTGAGTGTTGTCATTAGGAGGGGGATTTTGGTTCAGAAAACGGTTAGCAACAGATTCAACAGAAGGGTGACCGAAGGAAAAAGCCTTACCTGCTGGTGAGAATACTACAAAAGCAATCTCAGCACCACACAGAGTGGTTAGCTCACTTGCTTTCTTGTAAATCCCAGATCTTCGTTTCGAGAAAGTGATCAATCTGTCATCCTCATTTTCTATCGTCTTCATCTCAATCTTTGCCTGCCCTTAGTTTTCTTCACTGGTGCTGCAGACATTGCTAGAAAATAAGGATGACAGATGGTAAAAAGAAGGCTAAGAAGAATATATTAGCCTTCTGGGATGAAGGTCTTATTGGTTGCAGCTGCAGGTATATATAGGACAGTAGAGCTCATGAAATTAAATGCACATTGTCATGGAATTAGCCTTTTAAGTTGTAATCCTTCTGTCGTTACCATATCTTAGCGTATACAGCACG
Organism: Corchorus capsularis; assembly: GCA_001974805.1. Lineage (NCBI taxonomy): Eukaryota > Viridiplantae > Streptophyta > Magnoliopsida > Malvales > Malvaceae > Corchorus > Corchorus capsularis. The sequence continues at coordinate 102,649 of AWWV01008012.1, forward strand.
GATGCTTAAATGGCGCTATAAATTCTTGCTTTAGGATGTTTAATACTAACCAAATTTCTGATATATTAACTATGCATGATACATTAGGCTATGGTAGTATATGGTACTATATCCATGTTAATTATTAGTTTTTCAACAATGGATAACATCCCTTAATTTGATGTTATTTCATCAAGGAACCGGTCTCAAATAAGTAGGTAGCTGTGTTGCCTTGGATTCTTCACTTGTATATATATCTTTTCTGATCGATATTGGTGTTTTTAAGGTCTCATTTGCCATATAAATTTCTTAAGACATGTGAATAGCAGCCCTTTCGCGCCATATAATTATGCGGTCATAGATTTGAAGAATGCTTTGCTAGTGGAAATCTGTCTCTTTGATGCCAAGGAATCAATATGGAAACAAATTAAATATCAGCAAAGTAGTAACTGATACAGCAATGTGTTCTTGTATAATAATAAACTATTAATTTCCAAGGCTGAGGATTACTTCTTTCACTAGCAGGTATTGTTCAAAGTTAGTTAGCTGCCTGCTATCTTATATATATATGCCTAAAACATAATATCTCTCATATACACTCATAAGTTTTACAACAAAGCTGACATAATACTGAAAAAATGATTATCAATGGGGCATTCTGGATTTCTAAGTCGGTTACACATGTTGAAAAGTGATACCGAAACCATATATCGGTGCCCAAGTTAGAGGGCTCGGAACAACTGATTGGAAAAGGAAATATATCAGGCCTGCACCCGTTAAGCTTCATTAATAGCCTAATAATTAGGGGAATATTGAAAGAAGGGGTTTTTACTTTTTACAGCATTGTCAGAAACAAAAGGCTAGAGAAAGAACAATACTTGTAAGCAACCAATTATCTCCTTTGGATAAAGAATGAAAAGGAAAATTTTATACATGTATGAATTTCTGGTTCACTCGAATACCACTACAAAGCTTTCAGTATTCTGTCCATAACTGAGCTATATATTAACAGCATTTACAGCTAACTTCATTCACTCCGACTCCAGGCTGTTATGTAATAGAATTCCTCCAAATGGATCTTTGGAATTTATTCGATGTTACAGCTGGTTTACTTCTAACATTTCCGATGTCAATGTAGAGTGTTCTGAAGATTTCTCATGTCATGTGGTGTGGGATCAAGTTTACTAATTCAGCAATCAATAATCCAACTCTGACTTGCAGGATATATGCCAAGGTTTGTGCAAGCATTTGGTATAAATTCAACATGTATGTATGATGATCAGCTCTCTCGAGTGCAGCTACTGGCGAGCAAATCCAATCATGTTTACTTGAACTGAAAAGAGTTTTGGAATGTAAACTGCAGATTGTGTACCATATATGTACCACGTTAATAATATCTAACCAGGTATCGGAAAAGCAATGCAAAAAGTAGGAAAAAGTTCAAAGAGAAACATAAAGACCAGGAATACCTGTTTTCAGCCTTGTCGAAGTGAACTACATTGCGATAGATGCTTTGCAACATCATTCCAACCTGCACATGGGTATTGGTAAGATCAAATAAGGCCCACTTTAATTCATTAGTTCATTGACACGGTTTGGAAATTTCAGGTGGCCTTTAGGTTAGCCTTTGGAGTTTTGAAATCCAATATACAAGTTCGCTACACATGGGAACAATAGAGTTTCTTTAAGTAAATAATAATGGAATCAAATCAGGAACCTCAAAGGTATATATATACCATCTTGAAGTTACAGCATAATAGACAAAAGAAAAACAGTTTTTTAATGCCTTTCAAAACAGTGCTCATGAGTAATTACCTGGGAAGTTTCTATAATCAGGTTCTATTCCATTGCCATTTATGTCCATGAGATTTGGTGTCACATACTTTCCTACAGTGACAACCACCCCAGATCCATCACGAAGTTCAAAGACAGACTGAATCAGACCCTGTAACAGGCAAAAAGAGTGTAATAGTAGATTCTAGCCACAATATCTATTTCCATTAGCTTCAAAACAAATAGCCATAATAGTTGAAGACTTAAACTCAATTCTTTTACCATGCAAAATCTAAATGGATATGCCATTTAAATGAAAAACTGAGTTTAAACTTCCAACCTTAAAAATTTTGATCATTGTACTATATATGAGTCAAAGATGGTAAATTCTAAAGTTCATTCCCATTTGATGGAGGGCATGGGAGTTTGTACTAAGACAAGTGGTAAAGAAATATAATAGGAGTGCAGAAAGAGAAATCGAATTTAGAGCAAATGAGATGGATTCCTAACCTTTCCAAAAGTCCTCTCCCCAACAAGAACAGCTCTACAGTTATCATGCAGTGCAGAAGCAACCTGAAGTGGGTATGACAAGTTAGAATACCGGAATAGTGTATAGACAATCATAATAATAATCAATTGGTCCACTCACAATTTCACTTGCACTAGCTGTTTTGTTATTCACCAAAACCTGCATGGAAGCTGCTTATAAGCCAACTAGTTTGCATACCCAAGGATATATTAAAAAATGAACCAAATTTTCTATGCAAAACTAGTCATAAAGAATTACAATTTTATGGTCATAATTACTTGACAAAACATTGGCACTGCCCACTAGATGAACAAGGTTCTCCAGAACTCAGTGTAAATGCATTAATTTCTACTCTTAAACGAACAAAAGTACATGTCAGATGTCACAATAATGCAAAAGCACATACAATTAGAGGTGCTGTAACCAATGGGGAATGATCAGCAACAATTGTCTTCTGGTACTGGGGGTCCCTCCCAACAGTGTAAATAATCTGCTCATTGTATCAGCAAATAGAAAACACCAAGAATATAAGCTAACTACTAGATGAAGGCAAATGAAAGTGTTAAAGAGTAAAACAGCTGAAAATATCACAGCATGCACACTTGTTTAATTACAAACTAAAGCAACAGCATACGGTGCACATTTTTCAAAAATGAAAAGAGAAGAACAATTGTCCTTGTTGAAAGCTTAAATCTGTAATGAGATGGCATACCGTCTCCCCTTCATTCAGGAAGAGCTTGGCAATTTCAATTCCAGCCTGAAATGAGCAAAAACACAGAAATTATTATCATCAAACCTCAAGTCCGATAAAAAGTAAGAACAAGCAAGGTGGACAAGTTTTCCAAACAAACCTGAACTAGTCCTCCTAGATTGTCTCTAAGATCCAGAATGAAATATGAAGCACCCATATCCTGAAGTCGCTTCATTGCTGTAGTAAAGATAAATTCTATTAATCTAATAGATCACATAAAAAAGAGAAAGAACCCAACTGCGAAAGTAGTTTGTTCCACTAGCCACTAGCATTACAATTTCAAGCTAAGCCAAAATGAAATATAAAAAATAGTAGGGGGAATGAAAATCTCAAATGATCAAGTACTTTATGAATATGAAAAGAGAAGCAAATCTTTCATAACAAGCTTCAGTGGCTTTGTCTTAGCAAGTTTGTAGAAAACAGGTAAGCACCAATTTGATATTCATGAAGGCTTGAATTGCTTTTGGTGTGCTAAAAAAAAATCAATTCCCTATACCTAGAATAGATAACCCATCAATTTTCTTTGTTTTATTGATCTAGCTCGAATCCTATCGAAGGAACTAACTTGTATGGTACATAAATAGAGTTAAATACCACAAACATGCTTATCAGAAACAACAATCATGGATTAATGACTGACATCAACTAAAATAAATAGAGAATTAAGATTTACCAATGACCAAATCTTTTCTAGCTAAGGCATTGAACTCTTTTAGCCGCATATACCCAACAGAAGTGGGGTTATTACTAACTTGTTCCAACCGATAGAATACTGGTGTTCGAGCAACAAGTTGTCTTTGGACTTCCAGAGATTCAATAGGTCCACAATTTCCATGCCTGACCTAAAATTGAGAGTGGATCATTGAGTGAAAAGGGAACATGAGAAAAGTTTAAAAAATGAAATGCTATATTCATAGGGCTAATTTAGATCACAACCTTAATATTCACAAATGTTTCGTTAGGACCTTGTAGCAACGATGACACCTCAAAGGCCGATTTTCCTCTGACATCCTCTCCATTAACAGCTAAAACTTCATCTCCCTATCAAATAGAAATATCCCACATAAGAAAACATATGAAATAAACCTTTTTTTCATATTACAATATGAGCTGCATACAAAAGCACTATTTGTCCTGTCAATTGTCAAATAAAAGGGGAAGGGAAGCCTCCAATTTCACTCTTCATGACAATTCTGTCTTTCTGCAATCTCTGTCACTCTCTTTATCTAGGATTTCTTAGTTCTCTACCTAATCTTTAAGTGAATTACCAATTCTCCCATTTTGATTCAAGAAAACAATTCACTCATCACAATGTGTATCGTGCCTAGGCTATGCAGATATATAAGGTTATAAACAGCACTCTAACAAGATACTCTAAGGTGTGGGTAAAAAAAAGCCCCACGTTACAAAAGCAACATATCAGAAACTATTCTCCCTGAAGATATAAACGTCCTGACAGAGCAGTTGATGGACCATAACAAAGACTACCCCAGCTCTATACTTATGGCATTAGTCAAAGAAATACATTGACAACCAAAATATAACCAACAAATTTAGCACCGACAGAGACATTGATCAATGCCATTTCAGCTTCCAGTCAACCCTACCTGTCTTACTCCGGCAGTATGAGCAGGGCCATCCAATATAAGTCCTTGAATTTTCAGCTTTACATCTCCAGTGTCATCTGAAACTTCCCTAATGTTTATTCCAATACCAGTCATGTCATACCTCGCCATCTTCGAGAACTTTCAATATTGACAAAAAGTGACACAATGCCATGTGAAAAAAGAACTGAAGAGCCCATAAGTAAATAAATAGAGTATCACAAATCTGAAATCTCCATTAAAAAAGATAGTCTTAATTCATAGTATTTGATGCAGCAACAAAGAAATTTCTGAAATGAATTACCTCGGCTGGTGAGAGGAACCGCGTGTACGGATCGCCTATACTCGCCAGCATTCTCTTGATCAATTCGTGAGCCTTGGACCTCGTTTGAATCGAAGTCCCCAAAATATCCTCCTTCTTTTGCTGCAATATGCAAATCATTCAAAAAACGAACAAACAAAATTGAATTCAAAAAATACCCTTTTCCCCAAAATTACCTGCCAGGATTGAGGAGACCAGCGATGGCGACCGGAATCAAGAAAGCTATCATTAACAATCTGCCACGCTTCCTGAACAATCGCCTCATTAGTGACGAATTCGGGCTTGAGCTCAACCTTATCTTCTTCCAGCTCTTGTTGTTCTTCTTCTTCGGTGCAACGATCGGGTAAGGGAATTGAAATTTGAGGTGGCTGAGGAGATTGGAAAGACGGCAAATCTCGAGAAATTGAAGGAGAAGGGGAGGAGACTAAGAGAGTTAAGGAGAGAGCTCCGGTTAAAGCAGTAACTAGTGTTTTCTTTGCCCAAACGGCGGCGTTTGGAAGAAACACAGGTGTTTTCTGCGGAGGTGGCGTTTGAGAGAGTAGAGTGGTGGATGAAGGTGGAGAGTTGGAGTTGCAGAGTAAAATCCTCATCTCTTCTTTTCTTTGGTAATTAACCGAAATTAAAGAGATGGGGTTACTATTTATAGAAAGGTTACCTGCATGCACACCGCACGTGAGAATTTAACGGTCGAAAATCCATTTTCGTTAGACTTTGGGCTTGGAGTCCAAGTGTAAGAAGTCAATCCAACATCGACTTGATTGTCTTCTAGTTTTTTCTTTCTTTTGTGTCCACCACTTTAATTAATTAGCTTAATAGTACTTCCATATCTCTAACTTTACTAGTATCGTTTTCTTCTCCTTTTTATGGCCAAAATCTTTTTCTTCTTATTAAAGGCTCTAATTATACTTTCTTATTTCTATTTTACTCTTAAGCAAAGAGTTTTAAATAGAAAATGGTAGAAGGTATTTATATATTGCTATACATGATGATGGGGAAAAGGGAGATAGTAGGAGTTGAACCCGAGTCACTAATTATGTCAAATAGATTAAGAGATGGAGTTTAATAAGTATTTTATACTAAAAAACTGTATCTTTGTGATTAGAATCAATTGAACCTTATTTCATTTCGAATTTGTTATTAATATGACACTTGTTATTAATATTGTGTTTTATTAATATGACACCTGTAAAAAAAATGTGAAATAAAAGCAGAGAAATCAACTAATCAGAACAATAATCATAAGGGAGAGCAACACCCGTGTATCTGCATTCAGTAAATTCTTCATGTCATAAGGTGGCTTAGATAGTAGTTCAAAATCATCACCATTTGACAAGCAACATTAGCCAACCAATCAGCACAAAAGTTTCATTCCCTATATGTATGCTACAAGATACACTTCCACTCTCGGCTTAACAATAATCGGATGTCAGCAATAATGCACCCAAGCGGATGAAAATCAACATCACCTTTCTGTATTAAATCAATGGCCATCAATGCATCAATTTCACAAATGAGCTCTTTATAGCTAGCCACAATCTCATGCTACTTGCAATCCTCTTCGAAACTCAACTTCCATGTTCGAACATACACCCAAATGTAACGTAAATCCCATAAGCCAAGACCCAACACTAGATCAAATCAATCCACCTGTACACACGCCATCCCTGGGTTCCCCTTTGCTGCACCATATGTATTCAACTTCACTGCCCAACCCTTTGATGGTAACTATTTAACATCAAAATTCAGCCTTGCCAATGATTTTGGCTTGGCCAATGCAGACATAACATCATGTGTTGTTCGTAAAATATTTCTTTCTCATCCATAGAAACCTCTCCCTCTTTCATTATATAATCACATCTCCTAGTTCAAAGTCTCCATATAGTTACAGCAAAGATTATTCTCCATTCAACACTAGAATACAGAGCTTTAGATAGCAAATTGTCATCCACCATATAAATTATTTTTAATTGTATATGTTTAATGATGTTTTCAAACAACTTGTATACACAATTACATCTTGATTTCCTAATAGATTACCTTTCATGATAAGAGTGGTAAATAGTATGTCAAATGATAAGTTAGTCACATTTTATTTCCTTGAAAAATAAGTTTACTTAAAAAAATAGCATTGTTTATTACACTACACTCAAAATGGATCCTCAAACCCCATCTCCTCTCCTTACTGGCTTCTATAACATCTCTCTTAATCTTTTAACATGAAATATATCTTTATATAATCAAATAATTCTCAATACATATCTACCAATTTAGCAACAAAAAGTGTGCATTATTTTAGCACTCTATAGTAGAAAAATGTACAACAAAAGGGGAAAAATGGACTTAAATGGGCCTATAAAGCATTGATGAAAATTTGGGCTATGGACTGTAAAATTTGGGGGATATGAGTTGGAGAGCCCAAGTCCAACAGTGAAAAGGCTGGGCCAGCCGGCAGCCGATGATGTTTGAAAGTGAAATAAAGAGTGGATGTTGGTTAGGTCATCCACTTCAAAGATCAGGGACTCTTTGAGTACGTGGGTTATTCCACACGATGACACGCCCACTGGGCCCATTTAATCTAATTTAAATTAATAATAAATTTATTATATATACTTATATTCATGTACTGGATAAGCACAAAATCTTTTAATCATTTTTCTTACCAACGGGAATATTTCTTTACTCGCTTTAGTTGCGCGTTTCCCCCACTCACTATGATTCTACTAGTAGCATATCAATACTTGGTGTGATGATAAACCCTAAAAAACGAGCCACTTTGTATGATTGCATTCCTAATAATCCAATCATTTTCTTTTTGTTTGAGTATATCAAATTGTTTCCGAGTTTGAGTTTTCATAACTTCTTATATCATAATTCAAGTGGAACGAAATTTAATATTTCTTAAATAAGATTTCACATTTGATTCATATATATATAAAAAAAAAAGATAAACGCGGAATACGAATATCTTTTGAGACTTGATATTGTTTGATTTCAGATTAAATAAATTTGACTACTAAATATCAATGACTCATATTTCAACTTTTTCATATCTACCTAAATCATCACTAAGTAAATGGCAATAAAACATATATAATCATGAACTATCCACGTTTATTTAATTTTTTTACATCATATCCACGTTTAGTAGTTGATTATTAATTTTAAATATAAATTGTTTAGGTTTTGAACTTTGAAAAAGAAATTCAACACTACTAATGCCATGACTTTTTATTCTTACAAATCAACACTACACCTTTTTTTTTGGTAATAATCAAACTACACATGACATGATATGTTGATTTATATATATTTTAATGGTGTAGACTTCAGCGCTTCCGTTGTGGTACTCCCACTTTTGGATGTGACGCTCCCAACGATTTCTGACCATTGGATTCAATATCTAATTTTTTTACCGTCCGATACAATAAGTTTTAACTTTCTAAATAGGTTTTAAAAACCTTTTGGACTGAATTCATATGTGGTTGTCCTCGTGATAGATTTTTACACCTTTTTATTTCACTCATTGATATCAACAAAATTTTTTTCTTAAGTTTTTATACGTTGTATATTTTGGGGAAAATATACGAATTGAATGTCAAAAACTTAAGAAAAAAATTTGGGGATAGAAATTGGGGAAAATATACTACGTATAAAATCTTAAGAAACAAATTTTGTTGATATCAACGGGTGGAATAAAAAAGGTGTAAAAATCTATCACGAGGACAACCACATACGAATTCAGTCCATAAGGTTTTTAAAACCTGTTTAGCAGGTTAAAACTTATTGTATCGGACGGTAAGGAAATTAGATAAACTTATTGTATCGGACGGTAAGGAAATTAGATAAACTTATTGTATCGGACGGTAAGGAAATTACATAAACTTATTGTATCGGATATTGAATTCAATGGTCAGAAATCATTGGGAGCGTCACATCCAAAAGTGAGAGTACCACAATAGGAGCGCTGAAATCTACACCTATTTTAATTTATTGGTTCAAACTAAAAAATCAGTATAGTAACAACTTACTATATGTATAAACAAATTTGTAGTTGAACTTGGAACTGCTTGATTCAATAAGAGACATTATGATTATATTTTTATGAATCTCTTTAAAAAGGAATTGATATATATTGTAAAGGTAAGAATAGCATTATATACTTTGTTAACTATACTCTGTTCAAGAATTACAACAAACCATTTACTTTTTTTTTTGGCATCAACCATTTAGTTTATTTTTTTAATAAAAATTTTATAGTTTAAATAACTTTTTATCTTTTTTTTTCTTTTCATAAGGGAAGATGAGAAAACACCAAATTTAAGTCATTATTTAAAAGAGATAGTTGCACCCAATTATTGAAACAAAATATTTCGATATAACATGTGATAGGCTCTCATGCTCCCCGCGCACGCCATTATTTCACAATATAAGAAATTTACTTGAAAAAAATCGGCCAAAAAAAAATCATCAAAAAGAAAAAAAAATGGTTACAAAAGATTTCATTTAAGAAAAAAGTTACTACTACTAAGAAACAATTAAATTGCCCATGCGCAAAATTTTAGTAGTAATAAATTACATATAACATGCAAATATATAAATTATGAATAATTTAATTGTCATCAAGAAAGAAAACCTAGGATAAGTCATAACTCATAAGTCATATTCTTCTTCTTTAAATTATTATTTTTTATTTAAAAATAAAAATCTCAATGAAAATTTAAATATTTTCCAAATTTCCCCCCCGAAAATAAGAATCATTAACTAAATTAATTAATAATAAATAAATAAAAAATGTTAGGAGAAGCACACGCGGCCATAGCCCACACGGCCAAAACGCTCCGAGGCAGAGAAGAGAAGGGAAAGAGAGGGTTTTCGTTTCGTTTCGGTGAAAAAAAAAAAAAGGAGCCTTCTTTTTAAAGCGTTGTTTCGAAGATATAATCTTTCTTTCGTTTTCTTTTTCCGCTTTGCTGCTGCTGCTGCTGCTGTTGCTTGCTTGCTTGCTGCTTGCCTTGCCCTTTCCTTCTTTTAGTTTTGTCGCCCGAGAAAAGCCAAGGACTCAGAAGAAAAAGCTGAATACCTAAACGACATCGTTTCTTCTCAGATCTGACGGAGAGCGAACGGAGACTGGTTTCGTGAGGGTTAAGCGCCCCCGGGAGAGAGGATGAGCGGGAGAGGAGGAGGCGGTGGTGGGAATAATGGTGTAGGGAAGGGTAATACTGGAATTTCAGGTATTCCGGCTGGGTCTCGGAAGATGGTTCAGAGCTTAAAGGAGATTGTTAACTGCCCTGAACCTGAGATCTATGCTATGCTTAAAGAGTGCAACATGGACCCTAACGAGGCCGTTAATCGCCTCCTCGCTCAAGGTCCCTTCTTTTCTTTTTTACTTTTTTTTTAATATGCTTCCCTTTTTTTTCCCTAGAGTTTAATGGGTTTATTTTCCTGGGTTTTTGGTTTTGAGATATTTTCTTAGTTTTATTATGGTAAAGGGTACTGCTTAGTTTCTAGGTTTGGGTGTTCTGATTAAGTGAAGATAAACTGATTTTCCTGTCAGTTTTTTTTTTCCTTTTATTTGTTTTGTTTATCTCTGAGCTTCAAAACCATTTACCTTCTAGGTTTTCATCCAGCTTTTATATGTGGTTTAGTTTCTCCAACTGCTATGGTTATTCCAGCTATAACATTGTTTTCTTGCATGCGACAAGCCCGTGTTAGTTTGTGTGTGTTCCATGCACTGATTGTCATGTTTTCCACTTTGAAAACCAAAAGCAGAAGCTGAAAGACTGGTATATTTGGTGAAGATGATGATTCCTTTAGTCTTAACAAACACTGACTTACTCTGGATTGATGGCAAATTTTTTTTTGCTTTGTTTCAAAGCAGTACGGCTTGTTGAAGTATTAGTGCTTGTAATGGTAGTACGGCACTCGATTTAATTTCTAACAGGATGTTTGTGATATGTGTAGATCCTTTTCACGAGGTGAAGAGCAAACGAGACAAGAAAAAAGAGGTGCGTGCCGGTGGAAAGTTGTGCCTTATTGTTTCCTTTTTGAATGTTGAGTTTGCATTAGTAACAATGCTATAATAGTTCTACTTATTGTTACATGATTTAAGTAATGAGGGGCATAATTTTTACATCCTGTCAGATTGTTGGTTACTTTCAGCATTACAAAAAGTTAATCTAATTCACCTTTGATTGATTATGAGCTATAATTGTTTGTGATGTTTATGCTGCTTCATGTTGTTTTCCAGAGCAAGGATCCAGTTGATTCCAGGTCTCGTGGTGCGAATAACCTTGGGAATCGTGGCAGTAGAAGTGGTTCAGACCGATATAGCGGGCGTGGTGGCTCAACTCATTACAGTTCTAATGGTATGACTATAAACATACTCAACACTACTTTGGCCAAGAGTTAGCTTGTACTCAGTTGAATAATTTTCTTGAACTCTTTTAGATGATTTCTTATTAATTTGGTATTCTTGTTTTTGGTTAGAATCTGGCCCTTCGCATGGTAAACCTGCTCAAAAGAGAGAAAATGGATCTCACGCTTATGCAGGGTCTTCATCTGCTGCATCTGCAGTGTCAGGAAATAACCTAAATCGACGACTTCCATCCCAAAGGTAATTTCTTTTAAATTTAAAAAATGTTAGTTTCTCTCAGTCCAGTCCAGTTGAGGAGCTGAAAAGCAGCTGTAGCTTTTGAGTTATAACTACAAGATGTGGGTCATGCTGCTACTGTGCCAATGCTTGTGCCCAGGATATGATAGGGTAGTATTCAAATAAATTGATTTATATTATACAACATAATTTTAGTGAACTTGATTTATTTGTTTGTTTATTTTCCTCTTCTCTATATCGTGATGCTATAAAGTTCTATCTGTTTGTTTTATAACATTGTAATGTTGGTATGTTCTCCAGTAATGATACGGTTTTCATGTCTTGCCTACTTTTTCCTCACCTGATGTTTGCTGGTTTTGCAGTGAAGCCACGGGTACAGATCATAAATTGTCCACAGTAGGTATAGGCGAAGGGATTTCTCCATCGTCACAGCCTTCTGGATATCAGTCTGCTTGGTTGGGGGTACCAGGTCAAGTATCAATGGCTGATATTGTGAAGATGGGCAGGCCACAAAGCAAGGTTTCTACTGTGCCAAACCCACCTCATCAAGGTGTTAATAGTCGGCATCGTGCTACAAAGGTGTCAGATGTCAGTTATGAGCCCGATGTTACCACAAACCAGCAAGTTCCTCCAACTGATGAATGGCCGCCCATTGAACCATCTGCTGGCAGTGTGACCTCTGTCTTAGAGGCACCTGCAGACACCGGGCTGTATGCAAATGCAGCTAACCTGCATTCGGAAAGAACTAATCAACAGAATAAGTCCCAGTTAGAGGAAGCCCAGGCAGTGGAGAATGGTCCTGTTGAAACTCTCAACGCAAACCATGTTGGCTCTCCTTCTATTTCAAGTAGAAATGTACATGAGGATGATTCTGGAAATTCATCTCTTTTTGATAATAACGTATATAAGGATATGAATTCCTATCAGCCTCAAATGCATGCTTTTGAACATGATGAAGGTCAGTATTGTGATTTTAATGAATGTTTTGCTCTTTATGACACATACTCCGATTGCAGATTTGTCAGCCTGAGCACAATACTGGGGGTGGGGGGGTGGGGTGTTAGGTTGGGAGGTTTATGAAATGGTTGCACCTTCCTTTTTGTTGAGGCTTTTTTGGCCAGATCTATGGCTGCAGCATTTATGCTTGCTACATAGACTTGGATATTTTCCATTTTATATATCGTGGTTCTTACCTTTATGTTGGTGTTTCATTTTTCTAATCATGTTTTGCTTGGCATTTTTTGTGTACTTACGCTTCTATCTTGTTTTGTTCTTTTCTTCAGCTGTAGATGATTCTTCATCAGTTGCTGTAAATATGCAGCAACTTAATATAGATAATGATGATCAGGAGTCACCATCTGAAGAGGATAATCCTTCTGTAATAATACCAAATCATCTGCAAGTCCACACACCGGATTGCTCGCATTTGAGTTTTGGAAGTTTTGGAGCTGCTGGCATTGGTTCTGCCTTTTCTGGGCCATTTTCATCAATGCCTTTAAAGAATAATTTGGATGAGGTTCCTGAAACAGCAGATGCCGCGTCTATTGGGCACTCAGACAATAGGTATTCTCTTCTTTAAATTTCATTATGCCTTGCCTTACTTTACTTATTTGTTCCTTACAATTGTGGTGAACATTTTGCTTTCAGAAATCCCGAGTATTATGGGGACGAACATCTCATAAATAACACAGAGGGAAATATAATAAATAGTAGAAGTAATGTCAGCACTGGAAATTATGAGGCTCCAGAAGATTCTCGACCCGAGGTTTTGAAACAGGATGCTTCTGAAGCTGTACAAGGGAATCAATATACATTTCCATCATCTGCGACTGGTTATAGCTATGAAAACTCTCAACAGTTAAATCCTGCCTTCAACCACCCACAGACAAGCTCTCAAATGCAAAACCTGACTCCTTTCTCAAGTGTAATGGTAATGTGACTTAACTGTAACCAAACTAATGACTCAATCATTATGTTATAGAGTTGGATTAGAAATTTTTTTTTGTTCATTTAGAAATTGGTTTATAGCTGCATCATGTTGGTTTAGGTTTCATTTTCAAGGAAAGTTTTAACCCTGGTGTACTTAAAACGGATATTGGATATTGTATGCAGTGAATTATCAATTGACCTACTATATTTTTAGAAATATAGTTTTAGTTTTCTTGAATGTCTCTTCTCACCATAATGATTTTCGTTACAGCAAGCATACACAAATTCACTACCGAGCACTTTATTGCCCTCAACTGTTCAGACTGCTAGGGAGCCTGATCTACCATACTCGCCCTTCCCTGTGACTCAGTCGATGCCGACAAAATACAGCAATGCAGCTTCTTCAATTAGCGGTCCAACCATTTCAATGCCAGAGGTTGCTCTTTGCTCCATCTATTTATTTCTTGATGTTTGTTACAATTGTTTTTTTCATCTTATATTGAATGGTGACCAATTTTTAACAATTTAAGTTCCCAAGAAGGGAAAAATAACAATTATTACATATTGTTTTCCTCCGAAGAATTTGCTATAGTATAGCCTCTGCCCTCTCATGTGTGAGTGTATAATGATGTGTCAAGTAGGCAAAAAAAGAAAAGGGGAGAAAGATATGGCTAGAGTAGAGAACAAACTTGAAAACCTATAATTGTTAAGATTAAGTTGTTCCGTTTCCTGATTAGCTTGTTGTGCAATTGCAGGCTCTAAGAGCAGGTAGTATTTCTGCGCCACAGCCTACCCAACAGACCCTGCCTGGTGGTAATGTTGCCACGGGACCTGCTCTTCCCCAGCATCTGGCCATGCACCCGTTTTCTCAACCTACACTTCCACTGGGACATTTTGCTAACATGATTGGTTATCCTTTCTTACCTCAGAGTTACACATATATGCCATCAGCTTTTCAGCAAACATTTGCTGGTAATAGTACCTACCCTCAGTCCCTGGCAGCCGTGCTTCCTCAATACAAAAATAGTGTTTCGGTTAGCAGCTTGCCTCAATCTGCTGCTGTCGCATCTGGCTATGGTTTTGGGAGTTCTACCAGCATTCCTGGAGGACTTCCTCTGAATCCCCCTACTGCACCCGCAGGCACAACCATTGGCTATGATGATGTTCTGGGTTCTCAGTACAAGGACAGCAATCATTTGATGTCACTTCAACAGGTAATTGCTGATCCAAGCACTGAGGAATTTCATTTCAATTGAATAATTTGCATTCATTACTATGAATGATAGAATTTCTAGTGGATGGTATGCATTCATTCTTTGGAATGACACTGAAGTACTGAAGTAATAATAAAAAGTCTGCATTCCTTTTTTTTTTCCCTTCCAAGTTTCAAAAAGTCGGTGTTGTTACAGTAGTTGTGAAATTTATTTCTTTAATTCCTTTCTTTTACAATAAACTAAAGCAGGGGGTTTTCTTTTCTTTGTTTGTGTGTTCAGAATGAAAATTCAGGCATGTGGATTCATGGACCTGGGTCACGAACAATGTCTGCTGTTCCTGCAAGCACGTATTACAGCTTCCAGGGGCAGAACCAGCAAGCTGGTGGATTTCGACAAGGGCAACAGCCTTCACAGCACTTTGGTGGGGGTCTTGGGTACCCAAACTTCTACCACTCACAAACGGGAGTATCCATGGACCATCAGCAGCAAAACCCTAGGGATGGATCTCTGAGTGGATCTCAAGGCCAGCCATCAAAGCAGACCCAACAGTTATGGCAAAACAGTTACTAATCTGTGTCAGTGTCACCTCCCTCCTGGTTTTTCAGGGTATTTGTAGTGAGGTTGAAAGTGGCCAATCAAAGGCAATTTCGCGCGATCGAATAATTATGTGTTGTTAATCATTGATGGGTCTGAAGAGACCTTGACTGGCTACTGCCCTGTGCCACGAGGATGTATTCTACTTATTTATCGTCTGGTTATGTTAACTTAGGAACACAGTGTGCTAATTTGGGATAGTGGACTTCTTCCTCGTTGTTTTCCTGTTATCCCCCATCTTCTCTTATAGTGAAAATTTGCTTTTCAGTTCCATCTCTCGTGTATCCTATCTAGGTGATTGTTTATGTTCTGTTCTACTTACTTCTAGGTGCTTGGAAAGGATAGAAAAGGCCACCTGGCTTTTAATTCTTCACTCACCTTTCCAAGAAGAAAATTGCAATTCCCTCTTTTTCCATTGTTATACTACAAGATTTGGAATTGGTTACTCCTTTCTCGTATCCTGACTGTATTATGTAACCTAAAATCCCAAAGGTTCAGAATTCAGCAACCGGTTTACATATTTATAATCTAATAAATTTCTATATATATTTCATTAAGCATTGCTTTAAAAAGCCAAAAAAAAAAGAGTTTTTACAATATCTCAAGCAGCAGCAGGGGTAAGTTCACTGGGTGCCTGTTTCAAACTCCTTTTGTCCTGAAGCATTTACTAATTTCCTAGTTCTTACTTTTTTTTTCTTCATCAAAATCCACAAACTCAAACAAAAGTAGCAGTAATAATAGTAGTAATATTAATTTACAAAGCCCTTTGGTTGGACAAGACAGAAGACACTAGCAGGATGAATCTGGTATATATTATGAATGAACAAGTTAATTAACGTGGAAATCATTTGGATTGCTTGTATTCGGGATCAGTCTCGATTTCTTTAGCCAATTCTCGAGTCAGCCTGTCTGCTCTTTCATCGTGCCCTCCCGCAAATGTATAAACTCGGAATGCAAACTGGAATGCTTTCCATAGCAATTTAGTGTTAGACTTGTTTTGTGTTTTATTGTCTGCTAACTTTGCTTCTCTTCTCTCCTGCACCACCCAAACCCACCCAAAATTAGTTGAAATTCATTCTAATATAGTATATAGTACATAATTTAGCAAGGCAAAAAGTACAATTTTCTCCCTTGAAAACTTATAGCGTTTGAACGTTTTGCCTCCTGAACTCTCAATTTTGGACGTTTTGCCCCCTCTCAAACAATCAGCGGTTTGGTCCGACGGGCAAAGTGTCTAAAATTGAGAGTTTATGGAGCAAAATGTCCAAAAATGAAATTCAGGGAGCAAAACAACCAGACTCTACAAGTTTAGGGCAGGCAAATATATACTGTAAATTGGGTTTTACCTTCAATGCAATCTCCATGCAGTTGGAGGAAAGATCAACCATTGCTTCTTTGATTCGTACAATAATAAGGAAGTCAAATTCGATGTTATGGCTCTTGAATTTCTTGGATTCTTCATCTTTGGTTCGCTCCATGGCGTCTACTTCCCCTTTAATCTGTAAGTTAAATATTTATCATTGTTAAACCATTTTGCTTTTGGTTTGAAACTTGCTTAATTCAAGAACGGAAAAAATAAAAAATAAAAAATCATATTCATACCTTGTTGAAGTAACGTTCAGCATTGTCAAGAAGCCGTGACACAGGAGGCTCAACCTTCCACTTTTGTAGTTCATTAATTATTGATTCAAACTTCAGGTGAAGTGCTGCAGCTGCCCTTATTGTTTCCAACTTTTTTATGGGGAACCCTTCAAACCTTGCTAAAACCTGCATCCAATCCCAAAATTATCTGGATAAGGATATCCATGAATTAACAAAATCATCAAAATGAAAAAATGGGTTTTAGATTTTAACCTGAGTTTCATCTGTCAACTTCTCAAGGACGGATTCGACATTTTTGTGGAACTTGAGTAGTTCAGTCATGTCAGTTGTTTTGAATGTGCTAATGGAAGTTTTAATCTCTGTGATTGCTTTTGCATATTTCTGAACATCTTGTTCTATTTGTTGGAAGTAAGCTGATCTGAGACCAAAAAAAAAGACCGAATTTGATGAACAAAACTAGTTATGTCTCGAAATTCATTAAATTTTCAGAGAAGAAACAAAACATACCTCCTTGTCATCTCTGCTAATGCATCAGCCATTCCTTGTTTTCCATTGCCGCCGCTTCCAACCCCACTCCTTCTTCCACTAGGTGATTTGCCTGGCGTATTGGATCCTTCAAGTTTGACCTTAAGAATCCGGTAAAGATTTCCCATATGACTTGACCTCTTCAATTTAGTGGTTGATCTCTTCGGGCGTAAGGATTTGGCTGCAATAGGCGGAGGAGGTGGAGGAGCAGCTCCTCCATTTGATGATATTAACCTTGGTGTTGGCGGGAACGAGACTGATCCTTTTGATGCAATTAACATAGGTGGTGGGGGTGGCGGTACTACTGATGCAGTTCTTCTGGATCCCGTCTGACGAGATGGTGGTGGCGGCGGCGGCGGCGGAGTTACTGCTGCTCCTCCTGTTTCCGCCACTTCCTTTGACTCCTCTGCCTTGTTAGTAGGAGATGATGGTGGCGTGGTTGGGGTTGGGGGCAATGGTTTTCTCCCTCTTGGCGGTGGTGGCGGTGGTGGCGGCGGCGGCGGAAGTGACTTTATGTCAATTTCCAACACTGCTGGCTTTAATGGTGGGGATGACAGTAAAACTTTTTCTTCCGGTTCAAGTGGTTCTGAAAGTAATTCTCCTTTATACATCTCTGTATCAGTTGAGAATTTCGGTGATTCTAATGGTTGGGGTGGTGTTACAGCTTCTGGTGATGAAGATGATAATTTCTCTTCAGCCACTTCAATGTCTCTCCACAACTCTGGAGGTTGCGGTGATGATGGTGGCGGTGGTGGCGATGACGGCGGCGCTGCCACATTTGGTGACTTTGGTGGCGACGTTGTTGTAATTTTCCCATCTTTACTACTTCCATCCGATGCATTGCCTGAATTCGAAACTGAATCATCTTTTACAGAAGTGGAATCCTCTGCCCTACTACTGTTCTTACTTCCAGAAGCATCTGGAAGCATCCGTAAAGTGAGTCGTTTCACATCAATGGGGTTCAGTTTCCCAACAGCTTGAACCCTTAGAGACAACAGAAGTGATGAGGAAGAAGGCGATTTCGGCGAGCCATTGATCAGTTCATCAGGAAGGACTGAAGTTGGTGTCACTGGAGAAGAAGAGCCAGAGACATTGTCTGAATTATATGAATCTTTTAAGGCCTTTCCAAAAGTGTTTTCCTTTGGACTATAATCTTTCTTTTCTTCATATTCATCCATCATATCAAACTTCTCTTTTGCTATCTTGATCAATCCATGGAGTGTAGCCACTGCAATTTCAACTGCCAATGGAAAAAAGAAAAAAAAAACTAAGAAACATGGAAAAGCTGTTAAATATCAAGCTGCAATGCCCGCTTAGCCTAGTTTATTTAACAAGTTATCTATTGAAAAAAGTTTTTGAGTTAAAAGACAGAAGTTCCAAATTGAAATTTTGTCGAGAAACCCTTTTCAGAATCACTTATGTCGGTAGATAAATTAGGTCAAACGGTTTCAGAATCTATGTAACTATAAAGTATAACCTCCTTTTTGATACTAGGCATATGGAAAGGATTAACACAAATGAAGATGTACCCAAAAGTTCTCCAAAGTGCTTCCTTCCTTCAAATCACCTTTTAAATCAAATCTTCTTTGCTTTTTATCATGAGATTGATCAAACAAAAGATATAATAATGCAGAACAGAACAATAGTTCATTGCCAAATGCCAAGAGGTTTTAAACATGTTTGAGAAAGATTTAAACTACATACCAAGTCTCTCAACATTTTTGCATTTGTCATTTTCAAATATATTGTATCTATATTTGTCTATCCATTCATCGTTCATTTTCGACGTGTCTCCAAGCTCTTGCAATGCCTTGCAGAAGTATATCAGAACCTGTTTAAGTCATTTCATGTAAACTGTTAGCATAAGATTAATCTTGAAATATTTATGTTAGCCCCAAAATTAATCTAGTTTTATTCAAGTGACCAAAACCTTATCAAGAGGTAATCCTTTTAGTTCTGCAGAATGGTATTGGGGTATGCTTCCAGGGTAGAAACTGTGAAGATCTTTTATTGTCCTTTGCAACAACTGCAGAAATAATTAATACATATATAATTAGGAAGATCCAATTATATATTATACAGAAACAAAAATCAAAGAGATTATAAGATATATATATATATATATATATATATTACCACATCCATGGAAACAATTGTCTGACAAGGCGGTAGGTCGATGATGTCTCTAAAGGTTAGAAGTTTTTTCCTTAGCTCCATCATCAGAATCAAGTTGACTGGTGAAGATGATATATCCTTCTTGGGGCCTTTCATTTCCTTCTTTTTCTTCGATATCCGTGATATATTATGAGTGATTCTAAATCTCTGCACACATTCAAATTGTGTTTTTTTTCAGGATTTTTAACTTCAACAAAGCTAATTAACCAACTTTTTCAAAAAAAAAAAAATCATGCATTTTCAATCTGTGAAGTATCATATACCATTAGAAATTAATTTGTGTTTGAAACATGCATTAAACATGCAAATATAAAATGAAAAAGATAGAAGAAAATGAAACTGCCCATGATTCACATTGCATTTCTTGCTGCAATTTGCAGGGTTTTTTACAATATGCTGCTAAAACTCGTGCAATCATTCAATGAAATAAAAAAGAATGTGTAGCAAGGAAAAAGTTTAGAGAAATAGCAGAAAAGATATATGTTTATTAACAATGTCAAAATTCTGTATTGGACTGGGTTTTAGAATGTTAATTAACATGGTTGCCTTGTCTAACACGAAAACAACTTCAGGTTAGTGCTTTGCATGATATTGAACAATAATATACATTTTTTCCTTTCAAAATATAAAAAGAACAATTAAGAAAATTCAACAGAGCAATATTAAATTATTACCTTAACCATTTTCAATGGTTTGCGACCAAAAAACATTGGTGGCAAACCGCAACATATTGCTGGCATTATCACCTCTCTTAAGATTTAACAATGGCTTTTGATCAACTTGAACTTCAATGGAACAAGGATGACGAAGATGTTTTTGTCAAAAAAAAAAAAACCATCAAAAAAGAAAAAAAAATATTTACAGGAGAATGAACAAGAAAGAAAGTTTCAAAAACCCAGTTTGGGTTTGAATTGATTGCGTGACGCGCATTAGGCAGGCTGGCTGTAAAATGAAAAGAAAAGAAAAGAAAAGAAAAATATTGACAAAAAACAAACAATTATATTTAGCATTGTTTGGGAACTTTTTCTCTAAAAAGAGAAGAGTCAAGGATAGCAAAAACAGAGAAATTGCTTATTTATGGAGGCCACCTCGATTCTCCAACTCTAACCATGTTTGTTAACCTATCTCTCTGTCTTGTCTCCTTAGCCCTATAAGCTTAGTTAATTTGTTTTTGCCATTTTCGTGGTTTTTCAAGTGTGTTTGGTTTAACTTTTAAGAATTAGTTTACAAAAGTATAAACAATTCCTTAATGATGTGGTTTAAGAGTTTTAAGTTTGGATGGTTGTAAGCTTAATTAACTACAAAAACTCTTCACTTGTGTAAGATTTTGAGTTTGTTCTGAATTGTTTGATTGTTTTCATTTTAAGAGTAACAATTGAGTTATGGTTAGGGTAAATATAGTAAAAACTATGGAAGCTGCAGTGGAAAAATCTTTTAGTCCCAAAAATCAAGGAATGACAACCTATTCGGAGCATAATATTACTATCTTTTTATTGCATTTGCTTGCTTTGAGGGATCACAACGAATTTTGGTAAAAATTACAACAAAATCAAGAAACAATGTTCCTATTTATTCTAATTGTGGGTCATTAACAATTGGTCATTTTACATTTTCACAGGGAGAAAGGGGAAGGCAGGACAGGGGATTCACCTACTGGGTGAACTTTTGGTTAGGCCAGAAGCCCGAGTTCTTTTTTTTTTCTTCCCCTTTTAATAGATTTTTTTTTTGGCTTAAAATGAGGTTATTACAATTCTGTAGGTTTAAGTAATCCTTTTATCTCATGGCTGCTATGCATCGCATGTTCAACTATTTCCCTCATATGTTGATTAGTATACAACTTACCTTTCAAACAGAAATCAAATTTGTGTGCTATATATGCCACTTGTGAAGCATTTCAAGCTTAAGTTATCAATCCAGCTGGTTCAAACACTTAATTTAGTATTTGAATTTGACTGTTTTCTAGTGTGGAAGAAGATTCAATCCTTTCTAATTTCCCTAAATCATGCACCATTTTTTTAATTAAATAAACTTTAAAATTAAAAAAAAAATGCTGGTTTGTTTTTACCAAATAAGTAGTATAACTATGATCTGATTAGTTTTTTAAGTAGCGCCAGGGGCGGAAAATTGCAAAATTTGCTTTATTATACACTTACGTTTTTATATATACTGTATACATATGCATACATTAAAAATTTTTAAATTGGCCCCCCTAAAATAATTTTATTCGAATTGACTCCCTAATGCTACTTGTCAAGATCCGCTCGCATGATTGAATTTCATTTTCAACTAATATTTTACTTCAAAAGGATTTGGTTTGATCTTTCTTACACTTTTCTTACTACATCATTCATACACGTAGCCACCAAAGCATAGTACATTTTTCTTAAACGACATTCTCCGAACCCGTGGTGGCTAATCCCTTTCGGATTAAGAATCGAACATGTATTCGCACTAGGATAGAAGTTACTTACCAGCTCGATTAATCACTTATTAATCGCAAACCATTTACTACTAAAAAAGACATGAAAATAATGTCAAATAACTATATAACTTCCTTAATTAATTTATTGCTTGGTAAACCATCAAGGCTAATTTCTCAAATCTCAATCAATAACAAAGAAAAATTTAATAATTATAGTAAAGAAAAATCAAGCTTAGCTTGAACAAGATTTTGGGCAGCATGCCATGCATCAAGCTTCACAAACTTCACTGCCGCCATTTCTATAATTTTCAGCATTAAATTTGGAATCATCAAGGTATTGCTGATAAACATAAGAAAAGAAGCCCCAAATAGCAAGCACCATTGAAATCCCCTTGACACCACTCATTTTATCATGGAAAACGAAAATGGCTATGATTGGAGTAATGGGCAATCCCAATGCATTAATGACATTCGAAAACAGAGCAGAAACCTCGAAAATCAATGCCACGGCACCAAAGTTGAAAATCTGGTAAGAAACAGCAGTCCAAAACAGAGTCATGACGTACGAAACTTTCCCTAGTTGAAACCCTTCCATTTCTGTCTTCAAACCTCTCCAATCCCCAGCTGCGAAGAACCCTATCAGTGTAATAATGGAAGCAACCAAACACTGGTAAATTATAACATCCATTACAACTTTGAATGTTTGTTTTTTGAGAACTTTTCGAAAGGCTAATTGTTGGGAAGCGAACAACAAGGCGTAAGTTGCAGCTCCGAAAATGGTGCAAATGATTCCTGCTGCGTATTGTCCGGCGGAAGTTCCGGGGAGTTTCCCAGACTTGTCGTTTGCAACAAGAAGAACAGAGGAAATGGTGAGAATAAAAAGAGAATTGATTATTAAAGGGGTTATTTTTTGTTTATTGAGGAAATATGAGAAGAAAGCGTTGAAGGCTAATTGGGAAGCTGAAATGATTGTCACTGTGGAAACAGGGAGATATTCGAAACCGATTGAATAGAGGAAACTGTTTCCGGCGGCGAGTATTCCGAGAGAAACATAGACAAAAACGAGAAGTTGAAGTTTTGGTGGATTTGTTTGTTGTTCGTCGACAACCTCGTTTTCCATTAGTTTGGGTTGTTTAGTGAAGTAGTAAGGGATTAGAATTGGGAAACCGATGAGTTGAAGAACAGCTGCAACCCAGTTGCTTTTCCCGCCTTTTTCATAGTAAAGTCTGGTGAGCAACACCGCGGATGTTTGGCCGCAGACGGCGAAGAGTGTGAAAATGCCTATCCGTAGCCACCGGATCATGTTGCTTCGAGTCTGGGTTCGAGACTCTGTTCTTTGGCGGATTGTTGAACTTGTTGCTTTACAATCTGCCATGGTTAATAATTAGAGAATTAGTTGAAACAGAAATTTTAACTTTTTAAGCAAAATCATGTTGATTAATGTGGAAGGTTAAGGCACTTACTGATGATATGGGGTGTGGATTGTTGAATCTCAGCCATGGTTTTGAAGGAGTGGTGCCAGAAAGATCAAATTCCCCACAAGAGAATAAGAAATGAGGGGAAACTGTAAATTTATGATAAGAAATGCAGATTTTGGCATTGAATTTATAGACATCAAAGTCCAAGGAGTGGTGATGTATGAAAATAAACTTCATTCTATAGTCAATGCTTTTGCCTTTGGTCACAGTTACATTTACTCTTACCATATGCTGTACAAGTACAAAATCATTGGTGATGTCAAAAAATTGATGATCAGCATAACGTAGATTGAGCTCCTAACAAGGCCTGCAAGAGAGAGAAAATCGTGTTAAAGAGGTCCCATGTGGTCTTTGAGGGGGGACCTCCTCCGACGGTCAAGTCAGTGAGGCCACTTTCTTGTGTTTGTAGTGGGTGATTAGAGTATAACAGAGCTTAGCGTAGAGCTTATTAGAGAGGAATAGAGCTTATGAGGTAGATGGTCATACCTTGGCTATTTATAGCTTAGGGACTAGGATTTTCCTAGTGGGCTTTGGGCCAACATTTTCAATCTCGGTTTCCTGGGAATTATGCTTTGATGATATTAAATGTTGAAATGGGATAATTATATTAGCTCATGGAAGAAAAAAAAAGTACTACTATATTTTAACGGATTTTTCTTTTCTATATGGCTGGAAATTCCTCAGTGAAAGAGTAACGTTTTAAGGGAATGATTAACCTTAATAAAATTAAATTAACATTATATATATATAAATGGTTAATCCTATGACTCTTTTCAGTAACCGAGTTAGAAATTTTGGTCAATACCCAGTATGATCAATTTTCTTATGGAATTTTTTATATAAGAGGAATGGAAAGCAATATAGCAAAACATAAATGAAATTTAGCTATTTTTATTAATTTTAGTTTAGTTTTTAACCAAGATTTCTCTTAATTTTAATGGAATCATGAATAACTTTTATTTTTTTTCATTTTTTCTTAATAAAATAGGGTCATTTTAAATTTTAGTGGAGTTTTATATAATTAACCAACAAGTTGTCAGCTTTTTTTTTTTTTTTTTTTGAGATAAAAATCATTTTCATTTCTTGAAGAAATTGGGATTACAAACGCATAGGAAAATTACAAACAAACTCACATTCCGTGAGAGTTGAACCCAATACCTCATGATCTGGGTAGACTGGAACTAAGAGTCTAGTACTCTATCACCAGGCCAAATGGCTGATGGCAACAAGTTGTAAAAGTTGATTCTATATATAACTCCACGTTTATTATAATTGTCTACAGTACACTAATTTTGTTCGACCCGAAATCAAGTTATTATTATGATGTAAAGCTGCTCTCGTAATGATGTCGCCATCTCTTATACTCCTTTGTTAAATGGAGTACTCTGTATGGCACATTTACATACAACATTTGACGGCCAAACTGTTTGAACGGCATAGTCTGCGGTCTCCGCAATGCAACATTTTTCCAGTTTCATTCTAAGTCTTCCATTTTTTTGGCCTAATTGCGGTCTTCCAATGCAACTTCTTAGTATTTTGTTTTTGGAATAAGCATATGAATGCAAATAAATAGCTTAATTTAAGTGTTTGGTTATTCATTAATGCAAAAGCAAGCAAAATATAAAAAGGGTAACATAGGCATCAATAAATTGCTAGTAGTAGTAATTTTTTTTGGTAAAAAAAAAAAGTTTAGGTGAGGGGAGGCTATCCCAGTTCAGGGTCAGGGCATGCCATAGGACTCAGAGACGGTTTACAGTGGTACTTACAGATCACCCATCAATGAGGACCATTGGCATGACTCGAACCCCAAACCTTACAAGTAGAAGTCCAAAGCCTTACCAACTCAACCAATCTCAGTTGGCTTCTAGTAGTAGTAATTTCTTCCTTTATATTTGAACATTCTAAGGCATGTTAGCCCGACTGGATAGTTTGATAGTTACAATTATTGCTAATTATACTCTTTTTTTTAGTGAAAATATTGCTATTATTATACTCTACGAGCATAGATTAGTATTTATATCTAGAAGGCCATTCATCGTATATATATCTCTCTTACATTTGAATATATTTGGAAAAATAGAGATTTTGAATTCAAACTCTTTGAATATGGAATTCTGTCATATGCACCTCAATCAAATATTTAGATATTATTAAAAAAAATTCTCTAAAGATTCTGTTCGGCAATCATCTTTTTCACCCAAAAATCCCAGCTCCGAAAACTGTTGGTTTAATTTTGGAAATCAATCTGCTGCAAGAATTATTATTATTTTTTTACTCGTAGTAGTAGTTTGTTTTTTAAGATTCATATTTATTTTTTTCTTAAGTTGTTGATTAAAAACGCTTGTTCGAAAATTTTAATGGTTTGATTTAGAAACTCATTAGTCTTTACATTACGTGACTTGATCTTGAGTAGACTGACTTTGACTTAGGACTAGGAGTCAATTCCGAAGTATTCTTGGGAATTAAAAGGGAATTAGAAAATTATTAGTAATAATAATGAATTGAAGGCCAACGGTACTGATGAATACACAAACAAAACCATATTGCCTGCCGCAAGTATTAATTCCAAGGGATTTTTTTTTAATTATTTATAAAGTTTATTAAATTCCACTAATCTTTGTACTCTCTTGTTTAGTTTTTGCTACACTATGGCCTGTTGCTTAATGTCACTAAATGGGGTTTAGAATATTTGCATTTTGATGATCTTTTTTGGTATATGTATGGGATTGAAATCATTCAATTACTCTCTGTAAATTGTAACCAAATTTGATATACAGAGGTGATCACTTTGATACATTGTTCGAATTGTTGCCCCACTAAACCATCCCCCAAAGACATCCAATATGCAAAAATGTTCTTGTTTCAGTAAATCATAAGTGTTTATATCCATTCTAATAAACTACGTTTAATCTTATTTAAGTGTTTGTTTCAGTAAATCATAGGAATGAAATTCTCATAATGACCAACTGGAAAATTACTTAAATCAACCAAAAAAACCAATTGTTGGTATATTTTTGGTACATAAAAGCGTTCTAACTTACAATAGTTTAGAAGTTAGAACTATGTAAACTCCAATCAAATCTTAGAACTAGAGGACCGTCAAGGTTCCCATTTTATGTTGATGATGATGTAAGAACATCTTACATCTTTTACTTCTCGATGAGTATGGGCCAATATCCACAAACATAATATAAACATTTATTTATCCAAATAAAAATTGGCAAATTATACAATACATCGTCACTGAAGTTTAGCAGACTACACAAGTGAGTTCTAAAGGGTGACATGTGTCTTATAGGGACTAGATTGAAATATTTAAAACTTAATTAATTAAAAAAATGGACATGTGTCAACTCCACAACCCGCTTATGGAGTCCAAAATTTACACCACCGGTGTATCAAATAATTACTCATAAAAATTATAAACTACTAGATATTATCCATGCACATTTGCGTCGGGTTTTTCAATTTATGATTGGAACTGAATAATTTCAATTTTAAGTAAAATTTTATTTTATGTAATAGCAATTAAGTTAAATGGAAGGAAATATTGTTAGAATTTTAATGAATATTCAAATAATTATTACTGGAAAAAAGAAAATGGAATTTTACTTTGATTATAATTCAATGTTCTAACTATTATTTATAAATATTATTTGGAATTCCAAATATATAATAATATATATTGATTTTCTCCCAACCAATCAATTTCGGATAAATGTCAGCACGAGAAAAGACAAATACTGAGCATACAACAATTTGGGAATAACTTAATAGTAAGATATAGATAAGTATCGATATCCTTTACTTTTAGTCTTATACCTTTTACAAATGACTAAATTCTATTAGAGTCGGTCACTTCACTCTACTATAAGAGAGCGTTTGTTACTTTTCAAAGAAAAACTTTACATGGGAGAGTGATTCTAGAGAATGATTTTAAAGAGACTAATACTAGGGAAAATAACAATTAAAATCTATGAAGAATAGTTTAAATGGTTTGATTTATTAGTATTTCCCTAAAAAATAATCCAATTTTATGAGATTTTACATTTCCACATGGCCAGACAAAACTTTCTCTACTCTTTTAGAAGAAAGTATTTCCCCACATATAGCTGTCCTTACAAGATTATTTCCCCATCTAATATAATGGCTTAATGTCCAAAATCCCCCTGCAGTATCATAAAAAGGACGCTTTGTCCTTAAATCTAGACCTGACAATTTGTGTTTCGTGTCGTATAGACGTGTATAATTTACGAGTATATGGTCAAACATGAACACGACACGAATAACTAATCGTGTCATAGTCTTAAAAACGTTTACGAGAATTGTTTATTAGTCGTGTATTGTGTACACGACACGACACGACACGACACGATAAAACACGATTTTTTAAACGTGTAACCAAAAACAAGATAAGACACGACTAACACGAGTTAAACATTTTAACACGAATAATTTAAACATGTTAAAATTACTAAAAATCTCCCTAAAACATTTATAAAATTACACAATGTTGAATTGTTAATGATTTTTTATTATTTTCAAAAGGTCAAAGTGGTATTTTACTTTAAACAAACATATAAAGTTATAAACGTTTACTACACGTGTTATCGTTTTAGCAGTTAACGTGTTGACACAGATAACACGACTAACTAAACGTGTTATCCGTGTAACACATCGTGTTAGCCGTGTTTTATACAATTATGACACGAAACACGTTTTCCCTTAATCGTGCTGACACGATTAAACACGAAGCACGTTAAGCCCAAAAACAAACACAGTAAAACCCGAATCGTTCCGTGTTGTACAAACGTGTCGTGTCAGAAATTGCCAGATCTACCATAATCTTTTTTTGTCCAATTTTGCCCTCTGAAGTATGAAATAAGGACATTTTGCCTCCTACCGTAACAGAATTCAGTCATGTACGTGCACGTGACTAACGGGTCTATTAACTCGAGGTTTTTTGCTGACGTGAAATTTCCATGTCAGCCAAAATATGGACCCCACCTGGATTTTTATCAATTTCTTAATGGTAAAAAAGATTGACGTAGGGTCCAATTTTAACCGGCGTGGAAATTTTACGTCAGCAGATAACCTCGAATTAACAAATCCATTAGTTATATGCACTCACGTGGCTAAATTCTGTTACAGCAGAGAGCAAATTGTCCTTATTTCATACTCCCCATTTAGATGTCTACTCTTGGTCAACAAAACTAAACTTTGACCATTGTTTATAAAAAATATATAGAGCAAAATAATTTTTAAAAAATAACACTTATAAACTTTGAATTACAAACTTTTTAGCACATATTTTTTTAAAATTAAATTTTACATATTTTTTTTATAAACAATGGTCAAAGTTTAGAGTTAGTTGACCAAGAGTGAACATCTAATTAGGGACTGAGGGAGTACTTCAGAGGGAAAAGTTGGAAAAACAAAGATTAAAGTGCAAAGTGTCGTTTTTGTGAAGGGGGGATTTTGGGTATTAAGTCCTAATATAATCCAGGGAGAATTACAAATAAGGGTGGTTTATCCACTAATATTTATTAGTTGCTACTATAGCAAGTTATATTTACTAAGGGGGAAATAGAAACTTTACAAATTATTAAAAAGGAAATCGAAATATCATTGTTACCCTTAAACCAAAAAAAAAAAAAACTAATAATAACTTGAAACCCCTAGCCGTTTGTAGTTGTTTTTCTCTGTATTCTTTATTTTTTTCCACCAAAAAACAAACCTAATAAATTATCAAACCCTAGCTCAATCCAAATCAAAAGACTGAAAACGACATCAATTTGTTTGTGTTCATTGGAAAAGAAAATTGGATTGTTGGCTGCATGTATGTATTTGGAACTGAAACCACCCCCTCTCCTTCTTACAGTTTTTGTAATTTTCCTTAATTTGTTCTATCTGGGTGCACCTATCCTCTGCAATCTAAGCAGTGGAGGCAGTGGAGATTTGAAATTAAACCTGGAAAAATTTACAAGGTTTGCAACTGTAGAAAAGGTGGAATTGTTTTAACTTTTAAGCATAACAAGAACAAAAAAACCCTAAAACAATGAAATTAAATAATAAGTATTGTTAACGAAAATACCTATTAATTAGATCAAAGTTTGTTGAGTACATCGTCTATGAAAGTTTCTTGTTCTCTCTACCGCGATGGTTTCAAGGAGAATAAGGATTGTCTGGTTTTTCATCTAAGAAGATGAAGCCTTAGAGGAATAAATAGGATTTTTCAATTGGAAAGGAAAAAAAAGCACGATTAACTTGTACAATTATAAGGTTATAACAGTAATTGCGATTTCCTTTTTACAAATTTTATAAAGCATAATTTACTTGTGATGATAATTATTTATTTTCATTGTACCAACTAATAAAAATTCCTAGTAAACCACCCATTTTTGAAATTTTCCCTATAATCTAACCAAACCAATGAACCACGAAAACTCTTTCACCCTAATACTTTACAGGAAAAATAATTCAAAATTTATTAAATAAAAAAACTCTAGTCTAAAAGCTAAAGCCCACAATACTTCATAAATGGAGCTCCTGTTACTGTTAGTTTTAAGTGAGCTTTTATTTTCTTAGTGGACTCTAGTTTTTACCAGATTCTTTTTAGCCCAATTCCAAAATGTGATTCAAAGTGAAAATCCCCAGGCGCTTGACTTGGATTAGTTTCAAAGGGCGTGGTTTTTAGTTTTTAGTTTTTACTAGTTTTTAC